>JAFBJT010108328.1:0-39822 GCA_016785325.1 Chascanopsetta lugubris
GGGAGAAAATCTGGAGCGGCAGCAAAAGCAGCAGGATGTGTGTCTTTCCCTCCTCTTTCTTTCAAAGAGCGACAGAGTGAGCGATAGACAGATAGAGAGAGAGAGAGAGAGAGAGAGAGAGAGAGAGATTCTTCTCCTCTCCATTTTTCATCTCTCCCTCCTCCCTCTCGGCTTTTGAAGAATCTGCATCTCTTTATAGTGTCCTGATAAAGGACTTGTTTTCATCCCGTCGTTTCCTCATCAGAGGCCAGAGTCGGGGCCTATCTTAATGACGGCTCATCGGTTCGCCCGTTTGAGGAGAGGATTCTGGGAAGAGGGAGGGAGGCCTGCAGATCACAGGCCAGCAGCGGCGCAGCTAAACGCTCGGCGTCTCTGTTTATACTCGACGATGATGTGTCTGATAAAGAGCCGAGGAGGAGGAGGAGGAGGGGGAGGAGGAGGAGGAGGAGGAGGAGGAGATATGGCTTTCCTTCCTCCGTGCAAGCAGTCGGTGGAGTATTGGTTCACGGAGAGGACTTGTGGGGTAGCATACACTCCCTTTCTCTCGTGAACACAATCAAATACACAAAGATAAAAAAGAAAAAAAAGAAACAAAAAAAAGACATAGAAAAGGGTCTGGCTGTGTTCCTCCACTCTCCTCTCTGGCAGGAGACCCCGAGGCAGCGCCAGGGGAAGAGAGAGACACAGCTCGTATTTCCTGCCCCAGACCTTCAGCTCTTGCCAATGAAAAGAGAGGCCGTCCAATCTGATTCCATTGTGGACAGACATCGCCGTCGTCCTGACTCAGGGACTCCTGACGCCTTCCAGCCGCGTGGGCCGCTGCTTCTGTGCGACACGCACCTCGGGCGTTTGTGGACGGTGAAGTTGTTTTGGTAAGAAGCCAGCGAAATGTCAGCGAGATGACATTTAGGGAATCTCATTAAGATTAAAACGTCTCTCTTTGTAAATCAAGATTTTCATCGAGATGAAACTTAGGTTGCTTTACATAGATGTTTTCAAGTGCACAACTGCCTGTGCCTCTATCTGTCTATTGGACTGTATTTTCTGAATGGTCAAACTCATACTGACCGATTTACCCTGAGCATTGATAACAACCCCAGCATGAATGTTTTGACTTCATCTTGGGACAATGGGACAAAGTAAAGACCCATTTGTGTTTCTAAACCAGGGGTCGTTTTAGTTCAGGGGCCACAAACGGCCCCAAGTTGATCTCCAGGGGCCCGGATCAGTAAAATCATAACTCCAAATGATTCACTTTGTGTCAGTGCATTGAACTAGCACGTTTAATGAACTAGCTTTTGACAGAACATGATGAATAACTTGATATTTCTTCAGAAAAATAAATGCCATTTCGACAATATCATGCCTGAGTTTATAATTTTCACATTTGCATTCTAACGTACAAATAATGACATTTATATACATTTAGTCAAGGGTATCTGCAAATGATTTACAACATTTCTGTCATGTTTACATGTTGCAAAGTCATCTCAGGGGCCGGACTGGACCCTCGAACGGGCCGCTTTTGGCCCACGGGATGTATGTTTGACGCCCCTGTTCTTAACCGGCCACAGATACGGCACATTCAGACACCGGACGCTGGACTCCGGTCATCGAGCAAGTGTGAATGCACGTTTCCGAGTTGGAGCCTCAAGCGAGTGGGCGTGGTCACAACGTTAAGAACGTGACATTTCCGACAGGCGAGGAACAACCACAACACGTGGGATTGCACATCTCTGCATGTACGAAATGAACCATCCACTTTGTGGGATAGGATGTGAATGGAAGACACAGCAGTGCACCGGAACACTGTAGTTCCCATTTTCGAGGTGGAATTCATACATCATGTCTGTTTGTCTGTCCTCCTCCTCCTCCTCCTCCTCCTCCTCCTGCTGCTGCTGCTGCTGCTGCTGCTCCGCTCATTTGCATATGCCTGTTTGAATATCACTACAGCAAGACATCCTTGTGGCTGATGAGCCGAGTGCCACAGCAAGTTGCATCACGCATGCAGTGTATGTGTGCGAGTGGAAAACCACCAAAACGTCCAGACACAATAATCCAGTGTTGCTCTAATGTGATTATAATAATGGCAACAATTTGACCATTGTCGAAAAAAAGCTTTTCATCAACGTGGTTGAGAGGAAGCAAACTGGAAACGTGACCAGAGAGCAGCGAGCGTGAGGACAGAGTGAGGATTGTCAGAGTGAATAAAAAGATTTTCCCCCTTCATATTTTTTTTTCCACATTTATGAATCGCATCTTCCAGAGCGCCGTGTGTGTGTGTGTGTGTGTGTGTGTGTGTGTGTGTGTGTGTGGCATTGAGAGCGTGAGAAAGCGAAGACGACGGAGAAACAGAGGGAAGCAGAAATGCAGAGAGACAGGAACATGAAAAACTTGTCTCCTCCTCAGCAGCAGCCAATTAGGGCTGTGAAGAAGTGGCGAGAGCCCAGTGTGAAGCTGGAGTGTATCCCCCCCCCCCTCTCTCTCTCCCTCTCTCTCTCGTTTCCTTTATCACGGCCGCACTGAAGCGATGCATCCCGCCCCCCCCGTGCTCTCCACTCTCCCCCCCCCCGACCCTCTTCCCCTCTTCTCCCTCTCTCTCTCTAGCTGGAGTGTATCCCCCCCCCCCTCTCTCTCTCTCTCTGCCTCTCTCTCCCTCTCTCTCTCGTTTCCTTTATCACGGCCGCACTGAAGCGATGGCTGCTCCCCTGCTCTATAGTCCTGACGAATCAAATTATTTAGCGTAGTCCTGGTCACTCTCCCTCCGAGAGTCAACACCCCCCCCCCCCTCTCTGTGTGGGGTTTCATGGGGACAACATCTGCAGATGAGGACCCACCATCACAACAACAACAACGATGTCGCCATGGAGAGATGTGTCCCTCAAAAGACAAAATGAATGTTGGCACTAGTCAAACAAAGTCCTGGAGATGTTGCTTCATTATCAAAGCCACTCAGTGGAAATGCTTCTCATAAGACAAGAGTTTTAAACCTTTTCCCCCGAGTGAAGTAACAAGTAACATCTGCTGACAAACAAACTCATTCTGCACTAAGCCCCGTATGAAACAAAGGATCTGACTGGATGTGCCGGTTTGAATTAGTCGTCGTCTAAAGCGATGACACGGACTCCTATGCGGAACACTAACCTACATCAACCCTGAAATACATGTCAAGGCTACAGACTGCTTGAGTATATATATATATATATATATATATATATATATATATAAAAATGTGAACCACATGTGTGTCACTCAGATACACTGAGAAGTAGCGAAACATTATTCCAATTTCTATTGTCTCTATAAACATTATTCCAATCAGCGTGTTAGCGATGCTTTGAACGTTTGTAGTGCAACTGAGTTCACTCAAAATCGTACAAGACGTGGCGTGAGTGTGCCTCTCCCGATTCGCGGTGAAGAGGCGATTACAGGCAAGTTACCATGGTAACACCGTTACTGTTTTTCCTCTTCCTTTTCGGTGTTTTCGGGGCATTCGTGATGTTAGACTTGTGACTGTGCGGTAAAAGGGGCTTTGAGGGATCATCAAGACTCGATGATTCCCATTTACGTGGCTGGAATTACACAGCACCGCCAGCAGGTTTACCTGAACTCAGGATCCTTGAGCATAAACAGGCTCTGCCTCCACAGCGGAGCAGACGGTTGCCGGGTGAGGGCGGAGGACGACAGTGGGAAAGCCCAAGACAACGCAGACGCCGAGGATTTCGTTTGGGGTGTGCCTGAAAGACTGAAACACTTGGCACTCCCTGTCATCTTTCTGCTCCCTCCTTCCCTCCTTCCCTCCCTTCCTCCCTCACTCAATCTCCCCCTCTCGAAGTCTGGAACACAAGGCCTCTGACTAAATGTCAGAGCAGGAATTTTCCCTCTCTCTTTATGCTCCTCTGGCGTGTAACTGTGATTTCCCTCTGACACTAAATCCCAGGCATGGCAAAGCAAAACAAAAAAAAACAAAAAAAAACAGAAGAAGGGATCCGAGCGGAGGCGGACAGACGGGCAGAAAAAACAATACGGAGGTTCCAACGTACCGTTTCTCTCTCTCATGCTCCAGCTTGACTCTTAAATCCTGTTGAGAGGAAAAACAACAACAGAGGGGAGTCAAGGAAGTGGAAAGTTAAATATGATTCATGGTTGTGTGTGGGATTTAAGCAGCGGCAGAAATAACAACAAGACAGGGAATCTGAGAAATAACAGATCCCCCCCCCCCCCCCCCCCCTGTAACACAAAGGCCAACTTATCACTCCACTTGACTCCAAGGATGGCACGACACCATCGAAGTTTGCTATTTATAAAGTCATTACCCAAGGGAGCAGGAATCTGGAGGAGCCTGCGAGTCTGCATGAGGTCATGGTGATATCACCGTATCAGTGCGGGATATTGGGTTGAAGAAGGAGCGAAGTGGCAGAGGACGGCGGAAACTGGGCTCTGTGCTCCTCGCTGTTTGTTTACGTCTCATCATAAACATGCTGCTTTAAGAGGATTTGCCAATTATCATTCCACAGAAAGGGAGCAGACCACATGACTTCAGACAGAGGCACAAGGTGATTGAGAGGATTTAAATCCTGGAAGCCCCAGAGTTTTTCGCAACCCCCCCCCAAAAAAAACAAAAACACAAAGGAGAACGATAAGCTGTCCCCAAAATGTGCCTGTTTATATTTTCACTGTGGCAATTTCATACGTAACTGAATGTAATCGTCATTTTTCCAAACATATACTTTAAATCAACCATATTTAGGTTGATTTGAATCCAATCCAACTTTATTTATAAAGCACTTTAACACAAACATAAAGGTCCAAAGTGCTGTGCAGAAAAAGACATAAAATGCACACGCAGCATAAAATAGATACAAATATAAAGACAACAGGTTAGAAGATCTGAAACATGAATACAGTCAAATAAAAACAGAAATAAGAATCAACAAATAAGTCAATAAAAAAAAACATACAGTTGAACAGAAATTAAGATAAGATAAGAGTAGATTAAAATAAAAATCAAAGCACCAAAGGCCAATGTGAAAGGGTGGGGTTTTCAGGTAACGATTTAAAGGCACACTGTGTGTTATTTGGTCAAATGAATGAATGTTACCTGTTTGTAGATGAGGGTTCGGCTCTTGGGCTTGTGTATCAGCGGCCCGGAGCAGCGGCCCAGAGCCGCCAGGTCCTTCATGATGGAGTTTAACGCCTCTTCATCATCTAGAAACACAGAGGACATATGAACTAACGTGGTCTCGATGTGCGCACGCAGCTGTACGCCGACACCAGCGCTGCCTGCCGGCGCTAAGAGTTGTTGTTATTCCACAGCACTTTCAGAGTTTGTGTTTTGGCTGCGATGAAGCTCTGGGGCAACACCTTGTTCATCGCTTCCTGCTCTGATGCCATCGGAACCCATGGAAAGAATCCAGCGGTTTGTTTTTTTTTGTTTTTTTTATTTCTCTTGCAAAACAATACGACTATTGTGCAGGGACACGACGAGCTCTTCTGTGTGTAACATCAGTCACGAGCCAGATCTTTGTCTTTCGCCGAGCGTTATCAGCGCCGGAGCGTGAGAGAGGTGAGGTGGGGAATTCTGACGTTGAGGATAAACCCACGAGATTATGCCGATTCGCCTCAAACGCTTCGTATATGAAAGAGGCGAGAGAGCGAACGTCTTTAATAATGCAGCGTCTGTGAGTGTGTGTGTGTGTGTGTGTGTGCCTGCGTCACGGGGGGGGGGGGGGGGGGGGGGCGGGGGGGTTCCCGGGGGGGGGGGGGGGGGGGGGGGGGGGGGGGGGGGGGGGGGGGCGACGTGGTGGTCACCTGTGGCTCAGGGATCAAGCACGTTTTCATTTGTAGAGTTTACTCAGTGAAGTTTCCTGAGGTGAACAACAAGGAAACGTCAAGAGCTCCAGATCCAGAATTCAACTCCTGCACACGTTGTGCAGTTGATTAAAAACCGTGCTCAGCAGGTTGATGATTCTGTCTCTCTCTCATCCTCACCCTCTCTTTGCTACACACACACACACACACACACACACACACGTGTGCAGAAACACAACAACACACACCCTCATGTGTAAAAGGGGGCAATCGTGCAGACAAGTGTGTCAGACATTTACATATCAAGAGACTTTAATGGAAGCAATTATCCAAAAGGGGTGATTACAATATAAAGAAGAGGTCGTTGACCTCAGCTCCCTCCTGCTTCTTAGATGAGCTCGGGTGCATTCATTATAATACACATACACACACACACACACACATGCATTTGCACAAACACACACACATGCACTCACAGCCTCAACCCTCACTTTCCCAAAATGGCCTCAATTTGAGACTCAAAATGGTCCTCACAAAAAATATATGGACAAATACGTACACACAAACACACACACACACACACACACAACCATTACCTCTGTGAACATGCACAAGAGGCACACACACACACACACACACACACACACACACACACACACACACACACACACACACACACACACACACACACATTCACATGAATGCTCTCAAGCACATGCAGTAAGTTACCATCACTTTTCCAAATGACCTCAATCTAAATCACAAGTTTAGAAGGAATTACTGTCAACTAGCTATCCACACACACACACACACACACACACACACACACACACACACACACACATACACACACGGGGGCCCTATGTGCTTCACACAACCCAAACAGCACCTGCAGGAAAGACCACATTCTTCAAAGTAAGAGGAATCTGAGACACCATGAGTGTGTTAGTGGTGATGGGAGCAGATGGGGTCTGAGACTGAGACATTTGATCTTGTTGCTCTCTCTCTCTCTCTCTCTCTCTCTCTCTCTCTCTCTCTCTCTGCATCACGCCTCTTGTGGCCAGCTGTTTGCCGACAGAGGGCCAGTGGGCAGGGTTCACCCGCGGGTCACCGAACACACTCGTCCATTTACACACCCAAAGCTTGAGAGCCGGCGCTCGGCTCTGACCTCGACTCCGGCTCCAGTTCCAGCTCCATGTTCGCTAAACTAAAAAAACTGTACACCACAATGACTGGTGCTCACTGGGATTATTTTTTTATATACGGTAACATGAGGTCCATAAAGCACTGAGAATGAACGTAAAGCTGTATTCAAATAGAACTGTTCTTGGGAGCGAGATGGAAGATAATGTGTATAAAGAACAAGCTTTGGGTGATGGGAACCTGCACCAGTGCTGATGTAGTGTAAACTGAATCCCATGATTTTCACAGCCGGTTGTGGACATGAAGTCCTACTTTGCCCAAACACGCCCCCACATACGCGTGAATGCTGACATTTTCCTATTTCTGTGAACATACCGGACTGTGGGAAATGTCTGAACCCAATTTTCCTTTAAAGTCAAAGGCTGAGAATGAAAAAATGACATTTCCAGTGACACTGACAAAGAAACTACTATATCATGGACCTGGCTGATACATCAGCACATCAGAGACAACCCAATAACAAGTGATCAATCAGATCAGGGGGAAATGAGCAACTTTCCGTGCACAAAACCACTCGAACTAATGAGTTCGGTGAAATCCCCAGCAACCGAATGCAAAATCCACTTTGACGTGGGATTCTCTCCTCACTTCACCTTTCACAGCTTCACCATGTTTTTCACTCAAAACATCAGCGTCCACCCGGCTGCCTTGGAGACCACAGACTTTCACTGTGGCTCAGTCAGCCAGCAAACACAAACTGAGGTGGAACCACAGGCGGCAGCAGCAGCAGCAGCAGCAGCAGCAGCAGCAGCAGCAGCAGCAGCAGGAGCAGCGGCGGCGGCGGCCACAGATAGAGGTAGACGACTCACTTGAAAAAGCCAATATAGCAGCAGGAGTGAGGTGAGGGGTGACGTAACTCTCTCTCTCTCTCACTCCCTCATCGTACTGAGAGGCTCGACAAGGCCGAGCGATAAGAAACGTTACACCCACTCAAACTCTCCTGCCCCACTATGCAAATACAAGGAAAGATGCCGAGAGGAAAGGTATGGAATTCCTGAATGACGGATTAATCACTGTTTCAAATACCAACATATATAATCACTAACCTGCATATGAGCATTTACAGAGCCCTAATATGTTATTAATCTTAATCAAGTACTCATTCTAGTAATAAACACAACTACAGGTGAGATTTTGTCATTTTCAAAACAAGTAATTTTTACTTCTATTTATGTACACTTTTTATTTTTTTTTTTTACGTTACAGTACTTTGACTTATACCCGCAGTTTCCTGGTACTCTCTCCGCCCCTGTCGTGTGTGTTTATAACCACACATGCTTGTTTATAACTACACATGTCAGCAGAGGTGGATGACTAACAGCCTGATCAGGCTCCGTCCTCTCCCAACAGCAACATATATAATCACTAACCTGCATATGAGCATGTACAGAGCCCTAATATGTTATTAATCTTAATCAAGTACTCATTCTAGTAATAAACACAACTACAGGTGAGATTTTGTCATTTTCAAAACAAGTCATTTTTACTTCTATTTATGTACACTTTTTTTTTTTTTTTTTTTTTTTTTTTTTACAGTACTTTGACTTATACCCGCAGTTTCCTGGTACTCTCTCCGCCCCTGTCGTGTGTGTTTATAACCACACATGCTTGTTTATAACTACACATGTCAGCAGAGGTGGATGACTAACAGCCTGATCAGGCTCCGTCCTCTCCCAACAGGAAGGAACTGACTCACTGTCTCTGCTGTGAATCTGGAGCCGGTTTAACCGCGTTATTCCATGTCAGGACATTAATGGAGTTCGGATTCAATCAGTCAAAAGAAACGAGCGTTTCTATTCTGTCACTGGGCTGAAAGTAACAGCAACACATGTTTACACAGGACGTTATGGGATCAGTTGTTTTTAATGCATATCCATCATTATCTATCCATCTATCCATCTATCTAATATATATATATCATAGCAAATGACTTCTCAATCATGCAGTAAATATTAACCTGTAATCTTTTCATTGTTTTGTATTATACAAACTATAAACTATTTACAACCTACAGCTGTGGAGTGCATGCAATAACTGCCTGTGAACTGTCGCTGGGAATCAATGACGTCATAAAAATGCAAACATTCACATGATCCCTCTTATTTTTAAATTGTGCAAATATTTGCGTTCCACTTTCACCAGGACCCGAGGTAAAGTCAACGCTATTCACGTTTCAGGTGAACACGCTGGGCAACTGTGCACGAGCTCATGTCATCATCAAGACCGCACGAAAAACAAACATCATCTGACTATTTTCCGCAGAATCGAAAGTTCTGTTTCTGCTCAGTCTCGACAGACTCCGAGTTCCAGGCCACCGCCGCCGCCACCGCCGCCGCCGCCGCCACCGGCTCGCAGTCAAGGATACAAAACAAACAGTGGCGGTGTCTCTATCTGTGTCGGTCCTGCTGTGTGCCTATGTATAACAGCACAGAGGGCAGAGTGGGAGGCTGCGAGGGGAACGGGGCCGACAGAGTGTGAGAAATGCGTGGTGGCGGCGGTGGAGCACAGGCCCGCCTGTAATCGCAGCCTCAAATTGAAGTTATTACATCACTTAGGCCTGGTGCTGCAGCCGCTGCCAGGCCGAGGCCCCGGCCAAGTTTAACCATCGGCACAGTGGAAAGCAACCAGCAAACATACACACACACACACACACACACACACACATACATACACACACTGACCACACATCAGCGCCAACAGGAACCTGGGGAACCTGAGGTCAACGGAACGCGGCCAATCTCTCCCGCTACACGTGGATGGGATGAGATACCTGTGCTTCATTTCCTCCTGTGCTTCATGTTGTGTCTTGGGCAAAATGTGACTAGCATGAGAAAGAGGGGGAATTCCAGGGAAGCTAAAGTGAGTGAGCAACATTTCACAATGGGGGCTGATTGCTCAGGCATTGCATCATCATCACGCCACATCGTTTCTTCTTTTTTCTTTTTTTTTTCCTCCTCGGGCCGAGAAGCTGAGAAGTGTGAAAGTGGCAGTGGGTGAAATGAAGAAGGAACTCAGAGTCAGAGCTGGTTTATATAAACAAGAAGAATTCTCCTGTAGCTGAAGCTACAGCTCCAGTTATTATGAAGATGGAGGCCCAGGCGAGACACCTGAGAGTCATTCTCAACGGGTGGGTCGCGACCTCAAAGTGGGTTGTGGACCCATGTTCGGTGAGTTTGGGAAAATAAGGTTAAGAAAAAAATCCTGTGCTTTTATTCTGAAGGGGATGTTTCTATGCATCGGTCTGCCATCTATTCACTTTCTTTAACAGTAGGTGGCAAGTTAGAAATCCAGCAAAGTTTTGTTTACACATGCTAACTGACCATGGAAACACGTAAGTACGACACCGACTGCATGAAATATGGATTTTCACTGAATAAAAAATGTGCCTTGATTTGGGTCGCGGCCCACCATTAAGGGGTAAGGGGGGCTCTCAGTGGTGGGTCCCGAAACCAGACCAGTTGAGAACCACTGCTTTAAAGAACGGCACTGGCTGTGAGAAGCTAGTTTAGAAAGCTAAAAGCAAGTTTGTGTGGGCGTGAGTTTGCGTCTGTATATGTGTGGGCGTGAGTTTGTGTGAGTGTGTGCATGTGTGTGTGTGTGTGTGTGTGTGTGTGTGTGTGTGTGTGTAAAGCAGGCTGCCTGAATGAAGACATTGAGGGGATTTCCTGGTGCCGAGAGACACATCATGGCAAAGGCATCCGGCAGGATTAGCAGCTGGAGCCAAACGTGTCCTCACTCTGCAGCAGCAGCAGCAGCAGCAGCAGCAGCAGCAGCAGCAGCAGCAGCAGCAGCAGCATGAGGCGAGCTCCTCGCACACGACACACACACGATAAACCACTGATGTTTGTCGAAACTGTGATACAGCTAATTTCACACCTAATGGTTGTAATGCTGAAACCGGCGAGGTTAATCTTTCACTGGGAGCAGCTCTGTTGTAACGCGGCGAGTCGAGGGTGTGTGAAGTGGTTGTGCAATTAATGTTTGTTCAAGGTCTCGGCTGAAAGTCTTTTCACTCGGGGAATGTCTGCAAACAGTTCCACTCAATGACGGAGGGTTGTGACACTGCCTCTCTCAGCCTTGGTCTGAAAAGTACCATTGCACCTGCCCTGCTGGACCTTTGTCCACAGGACTGAAGGAGACGTACATGGGGGTAACACGGGGTTCAGTCTCTTGCCCCAAGGACACTCTGGCATGTGGGATGGGTAAGGCTGACATCGAACCTGTGACCTTCAGGTTACGGGAGGACTCCTCTCAGCCAAATGGCCATTTTCCAAGATCCTGATGAGTGGGATGGACAGAGCCAGGAAGACCTTTTTCGCTTAGTGAAGCAAAAAGAGGAGTGGAGGCCGGGGCAGAAATTCAATCGTACATCCAAAACTCAACCAACTTCCTGCAGCGGGCTGAATTAAAGGAGGTATACGTACACATGTTCATCCAGCTGCCTTCGATCAAAATACCAAAGAAATTAGACGTGTGCTGCCTTTACGCGGAGTCATTAAAGCTGACAGCTTGGCAGACGTGTACCAGTCTCCATTTCAGAGAATGTTCGGATACCTGCCCTGTGATTTTGCCGTCCCTCTGAGAAATATATTGATATTCCCAGTGGCCCCATCATTTCCCACTCCGGCTTCACATTTCCTGCCTTCAGCGTTGAGGGGCCACGGGGGCTAACAATCTAGCAAGCTAGCAGCCATGTAACATAACGCAGGAAATGTTGATAGTCCCAGCGGCCTCGTCCTTTCTCTGCATCATTATGCCTTTGCATTTCCTCGCTTAAATTGTCAGCCTCTGTGGATTCTGCAGCGGGGAACCTATACAGCGCGCATGTCGCCAGGCAGTGGTGTTGTCATGACAACCACTTGTGCACCGAGGTCATCAAATTCATGACTTCCTGCGTGGTAATCACTAGTTCAGTCGTGTCTGATTGAAGGGTAGGTTACTCTGCTACAGGCCAACAGGTTGGTAACACATCATTATACCACCTGCCCTAATGCATTTAATCTGCCTTCACTCAGCGGTACTCACAGACAAAAATGGTATTTTGCGAGAGTTATTATTGTTTACCTTGCAAGTTCCTGTGATGTCCGGGTCCATTTTGGAAACCGTCATCTGTGGACGAAACGTCACAGTGGAAAGAGGTAAGGAATACAATAAATGAGCCAGTGCAATCTTTTCTTTCTGTTGAAATTGTGGAAAGAAACATATGTAATAGGTTTTTTTTTAAGGTCATTTAGCGGCTGAGACGCAGCTACAGGCAGCAAGAGTCTATCCCTATGCCCTTTGTCCCATTTTCTGCAGCTCAATTAAACCCTAAAGTTAATAAAGTCCCTTTAGCAAAGGTCTATTATAACTGTTTGCAATAGCAGAGATGGGACCATTGTATCTCCGGGCAATATGAAGGGAAGGAAGATCGGAATAATGGCCCCTTACCCAGGTCCTGTCCAACTGTACCTAAAGCAATGGCTCCATTGTTAGAGTGGAGTGTTGTTTTATTTTCTTTGCATATTCCTGACACGGTACTTTTTGTGTTTTCTCACAGGCTCAGTTGGCGTGAATATAAACAAACATACAGTGCTTGCGTTATATGTACGTTCCATGTTCACGGGACAATATGTACGCGTACGTACATCTGTGTTTCGGATCAGGAAAACATTTCCACAAATAACAATGTTAATAGAGCAATATGAGAACGCGGAGCCATCTGGAGCCGCGAACAAACACCTCACACTCGTGCCCGTTTTATTTTTCTGTTCCTGCCACGGGAAGTGCGAGAGGTGTGTGTGATCGGACATGTTTTCTTTATGCACAGCAACCTGCTTCGGAGCGCTACTCACCCATGTTTACTGTCATCATCAGGACGTGGCCCCGTTGAACTCGCAGAGCGCAGAGCTCAACTTCTGTCTGCAAGCGAAGCTTTCACCCTGAGGGCGAGAACAAACAAAAAGCATGGTGTCAACATCCCCGCAAAAGAAGAAAAGGTGCCATTTTAACTTCGTGCATAATATTTCTGCGATTGCACAAAAACAATGAGCCAACAGGACGCAGGTGGCAGTTGCCACACAAAGCTTCTCTTTCCCCCACAACATCGCTGTCCCCGCTTCTATTACTGATTTAATCTTTATTTGACCAGGACGCTCTCATGAGGTCGATGTATCCTTTTTTTCCTGGCAGGCAAATAACAACACTACAGCCAAGAGTTGTTTCCGATGCTGGTAAATGGATCTAAATATGCCCCCAGGTCTCTGAAGCCACAAATCTGGGATGAATGGCTCTGTGCCTGGTGCCCATCAGCTCCCACGGTGCAGCAGAGTGGCAAGACACGGGGACCCGTGTGTCAGCCTCAGAGGGTAAAGATCCAAGCCCGGTTCAAAAGTGAGACCCTTGGTGTATTATACGGATGAGCGCAAGCGGAGAAGCGGTCGTCACATTCCCACATAGACAGAAATGAGGAGGTTGTTTTTGTTCCTGTCGCACAGAGAAGAAGCAGCTGTTCCAGAGAAACACACTTTCCGTGATCCATCCAAGGTTGTTTAGACACATTAAACCATTATTTCTTGTTGCCAACGGATGAGACGATGATTTCTCTTGAAGATGACGGCAACATCCTGTACACACACACACACACACACACACTCACACATTTGTTTCTTTCTTTAAATGCAGGCTTTGCAAAAGGGGAAGAGGAACTTGAAGTACATTCACAATCGTATTTGAAACGGGTCTATGTTTAATCCACTTCACTGAAAAACAGCTGTGGGGCCAAAGATGGAAACTATGAGATGACGGCTTTGGTTGGAATAAGCATGGATGAATCGACAGATCAGATAATTGCCCTTTCTAATCCCTTATCTATCCATCTATGTACATTCATTTAAGAGCAAGCACATATTTTCGTATAAATAAGAACGTGCACATCCCTATTTTGCAAAAAATCTAATTTAAATGCAAAACAAAAGAACAACGGGTGAAACAACACACTATTGAATGCATACATAATATGAATATGAGCTCCCCAGCAACAGGTTGCTATGCAGCAGAGAAATCTGAACATCGGCTTCTATTGACTGTGAGATTCTCACTATGATTAATTGCATGTTCCCATTGACAAAGCAGTCGAGATACAATACGATGAAGTGAAACAATGCACCACACGGGCCAATAGACGGAGGCTACATCTACATGTCTCTGTCTGTATGCCATGCATACAGACAGAGAAGAGTAAATGAAAGGAGTGAAGTGAGGAAAGAGTGGACGTAAGTGTACATAGTGTCTCTTCTTGCAGCTGCACTTCGTCGCGTGTCTGTCCATCAGCAAGTTCCAACAACACTTCTATAGAGCGACACCACAGAGTCTCCACAGAGATTAGGGTGAGACATTTGGACATTTACATTTATTTTCTCTGCAGCTATCTCCAATGGCCACGCTGCCAGTCTTTGTGGCATTTATTTGTCTTATTTGAGTATTTAAAGGCCTGCACCACGCTGTGTGTCTCCAACCCTGCAATGTTCAGACGCTGCAGCTCATCCGCGCAGACACAAAGACTCTCTCTTTGCTTTGAAACTCCTCATAAAAGGGGATTAAAATGGCCACTGGGGCAGTTTACTGGGGCCCGAGAGACCGGGACACTTGGTGCCGGGGAGTCAGAACATGGGAACACGTCCTACACTGATGTTATTGGCACATTTACAACCGCTGAAGGAGTCAACAGATGAAAGTCTTAAGTATGTCTCAGATAGTGGGCTCACAAGGGTGAATCTGTCAGCACACACTTAACTGCAGCGTGGCAAACAAACAGTGTTCAACATAGCAACTGTAGCAACTAGTCAACTGACCAATTACTGATTGATTAACTGGCAACTAATATGGTAGTCGATTACGATGGTTGGCTTGGGCGCATAAATAAGATATAATGACCTATCCCAAAGCTCATTTCAGTTCATGGGCCACATACAGCGCACTTTGTGGGCCTAAGTATACTCAGCTATAAACAATGACAACTGCTTGACAGTCTTGTGTGCAACGCCCAGTGGACACATTTGAAATAGCAGTTACCTTGCCGTGAATGTCCTCTCATCTGGCGGACCTGTTTTGGCCCGCATGCCGTATGTTTGACACCCCTGTCCGATACTAAACAACATATTTGTACTCTTGTCGTAGCAGATATTCAAGGGAACATGTCGTCGAACATAGCCGTCTTACTTTTATTCAATTCATCGATTCATTGCAACTAAAATTGACTAGATGGATAGACGGTCATAACTAGGTGTCATGTGCAGCTCTTGAATACAGCAGAGTGAAGCTCTAAGCCAGGCTGAGCTCGCACGGCGCCCGCTGACCGCACATGAAAGAGACAAGGAACAGCAACGAGACAGGTGGTCTCCCAACGCTGCATCACCCGCTCCGCTGAAGCCGCGCACACATGAACGCACAAGCAGGCACAGAGCAGCTCCTGTCCCATGCCAGCGAGATGGCCAGATGGCCCATCTGCTCCCACCCCCCCCCCCCACCCACCCACCCCCCTCTGCCCAGCGTGATACCGGGCTGGTGGTGCCCACTGATCGCCGGCCCAATTCTCCACACTGGTCTTGGCGGGCGGGCAAAGTGACAGACCCGCTTGTCCAAGATCAAATGCCAATCGCCGCTCGTTCTTGTCCGCTCGGCGGCCACGCGTCCTCCGCGAGGAGACCGCCTGCCTGTCGCCCCATTACAATCATTTGTGGAGCAAATGATGAGATGAATCAACAATGCAGCGCACATCCAGAAGTGCTTCACGCACTCTGACGCACTTCACTGTCAAGTGTGGATAACATCAGTGCCGGAGCCAAATGCTTCACAAGCAGGGGCCTCTCCCTTTTGTCACAGTATGAGGACGGCGCTGACATGACAGAGGAAGTTAATTAAAAGGAGGATGGGATTTCAGATGAGGATTGTGAGTGATTGTCTGAGCCAGACAAAGCAGAGTCCTGCTCCTCACACCACACACAGACGACAGCCAGGGCGATGCAGGCCGGCACGTATACATACGTAAAAGTGATCCTCTTTCAGCGCGATTGCGTCACTTTCTCACCAAATAAACAGTGTGGCTGAGAGTCTCAGAGGGAAACCCCCCGCCTCCCCACACACACACACACACACACACACACACACACACACTCCTCCTTCTCAGACTGGTGGAGTTGGAGGGTCCGTTCTGCAGCTGCCTGGTGGCCTGAGCGGTATGACCTCATGTCTGACATCACTCATGTGGAGTCCCAAAGAAATCATGTCAAAGGTCAACGTCTACACTGGATTCCCATTCTCCAGGACGGCTCGTCTGTAAAACCGCCGAAGGCCAAAACAAAGGGAATCACATCCATTAGTGGGCGGAGACGTCAAGACAGCTGGGATTGATAAGTTATGTCGAGTCACTACGATGATGGGGCGGATCAGAGAATGGATCCTTCTTCCACAACAGGCTTAAAGTTGAAGATGGACGACGACTCTCCACTTTCCACCACTGTCACAAAAAAGCATCAGACACATTTTGATTCCAGAGTAGAGTGAACACAAGATGGAGCCACGGTGGCAACTACCTTATTCAATGAGGTTTAGGATATCGTTATCCTTCAGATATCGTTAAAACTCAAATGGTGCGTCCACTGTAAAAACATGGAGAGGCCCCGCCCCCGCGGTAAATATGCAGGGCTTATTTTAAGATAACAGAACAACTGTTCACTCAATTACACACTAATGCTATATCTGCAAACAGTCAAATTCCACCTCTATCTTACACACTGGACCTTTAATTAGCCAGTGGACATATACAAATACAGCGTCTTGCAACCAAAGTTCATGACCCCCCCCACCTCCATTATAAATATAGATGCTGTATCCTTAATGGAAATGACCAGAGGTAATGTGCAGTGCTAATGAGATCACATTCATCCTGAATCACACTGATTCCACGACACACTACAATAAGCGGTGACATGTCTGCATTACAATACGTGCAGGAAGTGGAAGGTGATTAGTGAGCCACGAATATTTAGGTGACTGACTCTTTTTAAAAAAGGTCAGCGGCGGGGGTGTCCCGTCCGCTGAACGCTCGCCAAGGCGGTGTGGCGGCCACCCCTCCATGAGTCAGAGGGTTTACACACGCTGATTCTGGGAAGCAAGACAATACTTTGTGTCCTGCTGCACACACAGTCCAGGTCGGGGGGATTTGAAAGCAGGGAGGCGGGTGGAGAGTTCTGGGTGGTGGTACGAGTGTGTGGGCTGGAGAGCGTCACTCTGAGCGGAGCCTCAGTCCTCATCTGTCATGACCTTGACTCCCCATGTTTGGTGTCGGAGGAGAAGAACCAGGCTAAATGATGCAAGAGGATTCTTCCCGTTAGTTGCTAAATCTAAGTCTCATTCCAAAGTCAGGAAGTTCCCTTTGGATAGGATGCCATGACACTTTGATAACTCTAAACAAAGTCTGAGTTTGAAGAGGTGTCTGGTTATTCAAGGACACTTGATTTCATTGCAGCTTTGTTTTTCCCACTGTCAAATGTGATGTCTATGCCTGACATTTGAGTATTTCTAAAGATTATAGATATTTAAAAAAAAAAATACAAGCAAAAACCTTGGACACTAATAATACCAAAAATGGAGCATTTCTTAAGATCCAGGGTTAACAATAAGTTCATATGTCAGAACCAAGTAGCCCAAAATGGATGACAGGTTCCATTAAGCTTAGCTAGCAGCTCGAATTCCAACATGATGTATCCCAGCTACAGTCTGAACACCCAACCTGAGCCCAGCGGGACACAAAGTTTGACCAGTGAGGTCAAACCCCACCCAAAACGTAGTGTTTGAGTGGGTAACTTTGGAAACGTGCACATTCCTGTAATCAGGGAACACTTCATGTTCAGAAACGGGTCAGACACACATCCAAAAACGTTGGTTCCAGGTCATAAGTGGCTAATTTTCTGCATTCCAACCTACTATCACTTTATAATGCAAAACATGTAACGCGTCCCAGTGTACCTCTGAAAAGAGTCTGAGAGACCACGTGATAACCAGATCTGAAAAGGGTTCTGGTCTCGAAATGTCTTAAAAAGCCAAGGCCTCCTATCAATCACTTCAAATCAAGCAGAGCCTGACATCCGAGGATCTAAACGCAGTGAGTGTTGAGCATGTCTGTGTGTTCAGTGTCTGCAGGGACATTCATTGAGTGCAAGCACTGGTCTCCTCCAATGAAACACTGAGGAGACAGTAACGGGAGACAGTGGTTGGTCTAATCAGGACCCAGAGGGGCACATCAACAGCGGAGCTGGATTCTAACTCAATCGACTGGTCCCAATCAGACTCCAGCGTAAGAGGATCCTCCTCAGTGAAAGTGATGGCTCTATTAGCCGGGAGATAAGTCCAGGCTGTCTGCCATCATCATCATCACCATCACCACCAGGCTCGCAACACCGGCGACTAAAAATAGCCGAATGAAGGAGAGACTCTCATGACATCCGCGATATATCCACTTCTTGGATCTCCAGGACGGTATTCTCTCCTCTGTCTCTCTCTAGAGAGGAATCTCAGCTGGATCTGTGGAGTAAGCTGTCTTTTCCATTATGCGGTGACACGCTATTACAGGCACATTCATTCATTGTGTTCCTCCACCCAGATGCAGCCATGCGGTGACAGCTCATAGACGTTCACGAGGCAGAATGTCAAACAGCTGTGGTTCAGGACGTTTCGAGAGAGTCTGTGCTCTCGAAAGGCGGAGCGATGATTAAAGATCTTAAAGTAACTGTACGATTGAAGGCCAGCTATCGACCTCAACTTTTGATCTGTGCAAGAATGCGCAAACAAGAATCCCGGTAGACCTGAACAACAGAAACATCCGACCACTTCTGGTACTTGACGAAACTTTGCACACAAACTTGTCCTCAGTGTCATTGTATGACCTAGTCTGGCAGCAGTGTGTTGTCTATCCGGCTGTCCTTGCAGCCTCGGGCTCTGCTGCTGCTGTAGCTGGAGGCATTGTCCTCACAGTCAGTCCGACGAGCCGTGCAGACAAAGCTCAATCAGGACAACTTCCGCCTGCTTTCTGGAGCCGAGGCGGTGGGGGTGGGGTCGGACCTTATTGGACTTTCACGTGTACAGAAACCTCAGAGTGAAACCAGGCACTTTTGTTTCCCCGTAGGCTTAATTATGGTCACTGAATTGCCTTGAAAAGTCAATAGAAGAAACAAAAAGGAAATGTTTTATAGGCAGTTAATCAAGCATCATACAGAAGTGCCATCGTCAGCGGTTGGCGATTTGCGTCATCTTGGGTGTGCCACAGCCATTTTGGCACACCTGTGTTTGTGCAGTGCCAAAACTTCATTCACCACACATGAGCTCAAGCGCTGACATTCTGTTCAGGAAGCATCGGGTCCGAGTGGGACGCTCAACAACAATCAACGAGGCGTCTTCACAGTCTTCTTCAATTTCGTCCAACTCTGAAAATGAGAATTCTCTGGGGACGATTTTCTTAAAAGAGTCTTTGAGTATTCTCAACCAAGTCCTGTTCTGTCTCAATGAAGCTGCCACCAACTTGCTTTACTGTAGCTGTGGAGTAATCCATGGCCCAGAGTCTGGTTGTGCCAGTGTTTGGCAATCAGGCTGATGAAGACATATCATTCAATCACTATCCTCATCTCGGGCTCAGGCCGATCTGAGTGATTTGGCAACATCTGAGAGGTTCTGTCAAGGCTTTAAGCTAAGTGTTTTCTCCTTCTTGCCAAACACTAGTCTGATGGTTGAATGGTGTGCAGCAGGGAGTCTTTTAGTATCCCTGACTTCCAGTACTTCTCCGAAACTCCGTTTTGACAAAGTGAGAGCCTCCAGGGCTGACGGATGAGGCCAATACAGAACTTGACAGAAGTTCTCAGGGCGGCCACTTAAGGCTGGCTCCAAGAGCGAGTCAATCCCCATAGAGTCCAATGTAAAAATGGTCAACTTTAGAGGTGAATTAAACACGTTTAACGGCAGGTACAAACTACAGCTTTGGTCTCAGTCAGTCACACTCTAACTCACTTAGTCCTTATTCGATTGAGGTTTGATATTGTGCATAATGAGGCGTTTCTCCTCTTTGGATCATGTTGGATGACACAGGAAGTAGGAGGAGTTAAGCATCGACAAGATGGCGACAAGTGAACTGCCCACTACAAGCCTCATCAGCAGAAACCTATGGGTGTCGTCACTGATGCTACATCCATCTTTATATAAAGTATCTGGTGATAACTGATACCTGGTTTTTACAGCTCAGCCCTCAGTCTGATCAGACAGGCGCCTTTAACAACCACCATGGGGGTCGTTTCCAAACTTCTTCCATTACAGTACAAGTGTCCCACTGTGCTCCTGCAATATCTGTCACACTAAATCCTGTAAAAGCTGTTGTCCCTGTCCCTTGTTGCCTCTATTCCTATAGTCTATAACATCTATAGTCAAAGGTCAGAGGTTAAATTGAACTCACATGTGATACAGTGTCAGGCTTGTGAAGAAAGTGTGATGCTTTACAAGACTGTTTTGTTTGTCACTGTAACCAGGCAACATGCACAACACAGCTTCCAGGGAGGACAATTAGTCCGTCACGAGTCTTATGTGAGTCACACTGACCTTTGACCCCCCCCCAAACCTGCCAGTGGGCGTCTGGCAACGCTTCTGTGGAGTCAGCAAAAGTAGCATGACTTCATATTTCTGCAGAAGACAAAGGGTTGTGTTTGTTGTGATGAGGACACTCAGATGACAGGGATCAAAGGCGGGTTAAAGGGACACTGTGTAGGGTTTCAGATTTCAGGTAGTTTTCAGTTATCATTTAAAGTCAGGGTTGTATGAGGAAACATGGTGGGCCAACATGGCTGCCCCCATAGAGAGGAAAAACAATGTAAACAGGGGGGTTATACATCAGTAGCATTACTCTATATTCTGTGCCTTCCAATAAAAAGGGAATTACTTCACACAAATCGTACACAGTGTACCTTTAATCTGTGAAGTTTCTTAGCTTCTAAGCTTTCAAACGGCCTTTTCAAGAAATGTCAACACAGGCTGTGAACGTGCTATTTTTATCAGAATGAAACCCTGACCTCTCAACAGCAGGAACTCATCAGACTTCATATTTATTTACTTTTATTGGTCCAATCACAACCAATTAGTAAACCATTACCATCACTACTCGCTGCCATTTCTACTGTGGGATCCAGTGGCCTTATCAGACAAACGGGTTGTTTTGCTTGCGCCACACCAAGCTATCTGTGGGTGGGTTCCACTCCACACTTTGTCTCTCACTTTAAGGCCATTTCAGGGCCCAACGTGCCCGATACACCCATCCGTCAGACTCCTGCGAGCGCTGTTCATATCGATTCATATCGATGGCCTCGTTAAAATCTAATTTGGTGGGACTGTCTCGGCGGCGTGGCATCACATCGGATACGAACGATGAGCAAAGCCTCATCATCATCATCATTTCTACATCTTAACAGGCTGTGGACAGAAATAATGGGCAGGGACCAGGAGAGGCAACATTTCAAGACGAGAGCCGCGGGTTTGTTTCCGTTTATGTGGGAAGGTTGATTTAAGTGAGCAGAGTGAATCACACACAGAGGACTGAACGACTGACAGAGAGAGAGAGAGAGAGAGAGAGAGAGAGAGAGAGAGAGAGAGAGAACAGAGAGAATGAATGAGTCCACAGGAGCAGGGTGACACTGACTTTCCAGAAATCACTCACACCTCCACTCCAGACGTGCAATTTACACCATTTCCCACTGAGAGGAGACGAGAGCAGTGGAAATAAGTCCAACACACTGAGCAGGGCTCTCTTCACAACTGATTCACACTCCTACCACACATGTTAATTCAGCGTCCCCTGTGTTTGCAGAGCCTTTTAATGAACTTTCAACTGAGGGTGGAACAATATTGGATTTCAGGACTGATACTTGATCATTAGAACATCTAATAACGGATGTTTGGAGCTGATATGTGTTTACTGGTTATACTTCATTACTAGAAATGAAAACATCTGCATCAAATTTGGAATTAATAATCCACAGTTTAAACTCAAACTGTCAACAGGAGGCGGAGACACAGCTGCTGTGGGCCTTAAGAATCTTGATTAATCAATTAACTTGAAAAGAGTTGGTTAAAATAATGCAAATGATGCAAATGACAATCAAAAGGCAGAAGTTACAACAACTCAGGACACATTTTCAAGTGCATGCTTTAATTGAGTGCTGATAAAACTGTATGTATTCATTTGATGTTGATGAATACTTTAATTTTTATGGTTTTTTTGTATTTGTTTATTCCTGCATCTGTGCTGTGTGATCATCAAACTGATTTATTCTAAATTAAAATAGTTTCCTACAGGCTTAATGTTTTTACTCATTTGATGTATGTTTACTTACGATTACTTTACGATTTTGAAGCCATCATCAAATTTATATCACATATTATTTCTTATCTCATCTAATCTTACCTTAAATTACCACTTAAAACCCTTGCAAACCTTTTGCAATACATAATCGATCAAAAAACAAATTTGATCACAACACAAGATGATATTTTAGTGAAAATGTTAAAAAGTGACCTATTTTGATAGAATAACAACAATAATAATGTTTGTTATGAGAAGGAAACTGCAGTGGAATCTGTATGGAGTTGATTAAGTGACTGTTTCCACTTGGCAGGAGGCCTCCACAGTCAAAACAACACACACACACACACACACACACACACACACACACACACACACACACACACACACACACACACACACACACACACACACACACACACACACACGACCATGCAGATGCGGATAAGTCAAGGTGTACATGAACTTGAGCACAATTCAAACAGGAAACAACAATATTGGGGGAAAAAATAGCCTGATGTTCTTACCTTGTTATCTCTGAGGCTCCATGTTCCGGTTGAAGCTGCAATGTTTATCTGAGGCTGAGGAGAAACTTCGACACCACAGAAGAAGAAGAAAAAAAAAATGCCAGATGCAGAAAAACACCGCGGAGCCGCTTTATCCGGAAACAGAGGCGCAGAAACACAGTCTGAGGAGACGGTTAACAATCCCTCCCGCCTCCTCTTCCTCCTCTTCCTCCCTCTCCACGCGTGTATAATCCACAGCTGCGTGCTTTTGTCTGTAGGGGCTCGACGTGTGTGTGACAGGAAAGTTTTTCTTCTTCTTCTTCTTCTTCTTCTTCTCCTGCTCAGCTGCTCTGCTCTCTAACACACACACGGAGGAGAGGAGTTCGTCCCCGAGCTGCGCCTCTGACGTCAGCAGCAACGTGACATCCAGGAAGTAGTGACGCTCTCCGCTGGTGCGTTTCCAAGGCAGCGGGGCAAGAATCCGAGGCGACTTCTGCCCTCGTGTGGACTCTTACAGGAAGTGCAACAACACGATTCCAGGGTCTGTTTACTTACTGTGTGGCTATGAGCTGAAGGGCCCAAATTAAATGGTATATAATATGACAGTTATACGTCCTTATGTCAAGTCTATACAAACGAAATTGCTTAATAATACACTAGATATCACTTTTGAAAAATAAATGATGAATCATCATTCCTTACAGGTTCAGTGTATAAGATTAAGGTGGAATTATTTACATTGAAAGACACTTAAAAATACAATTACTACAATGGAGCTTTCATTACTATATTGGGGGTATCAGAGGATATTTAGCTACAACATGCAACATTACCACTAAGTGTCACTAAATCCTGATAAAGCCTGGTAATCATTGGTCATTGGTGCGCAGCAAAAACTGTGAGACAGCAGCGCTGGAATCAAACTGTGTACCTCCACACATGTGGAGCATCTGCGTGTTTGGGTCGGTGACGGTGAAATAAACTGGACCCGACTGATGAGTTCTAATAACAGAGTCCGGTCCTGTCTCGTCTTCACGGCGACGGTCAGAATAGCAAAACGCTGAGCTGACCTTGGTCCCCGCCTCCCTCTGAGCAGATGATTCCACTCTGTTCCTCTGTGATCACACATGCCCTCGTTCTGTAAAACCCACCGAGCACACAGAATACCAAGTGGGCATTTGCATCCCCCGGTGGAGTCACTGGCTCTGGGACTAGAACCTGGAACCTGCTGTGGAAACTGTGCTGGAGACCAGCTGTGTTTTCAGTCATGAGATTTGTTCCGTCTGTCCTCCCTCCCTCCCTCCCTCTCGCCCGCCCGCCCATCCATCCATCCTTCGTTCGTTCCCATCCAACCATCCATTATTCCCTCCCTCGCTCCCTCCCTCCGGCTCATCCATTCTTCCTTTCTTTCCCATCCACCCATCTATTATTCCTTCCTGCCTTCCTTCCCTCCTTCCCATCCCTCCATTCTTGCATCCTCTCTTCTATCTATATCTCTGTGTTGGAACACATCTCATCTGATCTTATAGGAGGGTTTCCAGGGGGTCATGACATTTGTTTGTTCAGTCTTCCATCCTTTCCTTCTCATCTATCCATCCATCCTGCCCGTTATCCTTCCTTCCATCCCTCCATCCTTCATGTTTGAACTCATCTTATCCTGTAGCAGAGGTTCCTTGACTGGCTGCAGCTCTGTCTCTTGACTTCAGTCCCTCCTCCGTCCTGAGGGTTCGCTCAGCATCACATCCCTCTGGCTGCCTTTTCATTTTCTCTTTCATCTTTGCCCAAAGGAGCTTTTAGAAAAATCCATCCCCTCCTTCGGGGTGATGCTGTGATATTGACCGCTTGGAAATCAATAAGACATTTGGCAGTCAGGTGAGCTCCACAGGAAGAACCTGAAAATACAGCAGGATTGATTTTGTTTTTAGGGGAAATGATGGATTTCCTGATCTGCGTACTGCAAGTTTAAAAAGCCGGGGTTCTCCCCTGGGAGCCGGGGAACCATCGCTCTGGGTCGTCCTCTCCGCTGCCTGTCAGCAGAGGCAGAGGGGCGTTGGAAAGTGTTGGAGAAAGTGCTGCTGGGAAAAAGAAAAGGCTTTTCTGATTAAAAAAAAAAAACCTTCAGTGAGACGCCTGAAGCATCAGTGATTAAAGACAATCCATTTCCTGTGGCTTCCTGTTCTGAAGAACCATCTCCAAGGCAGATCACATGGTCTCCATGTGCAGAGCGACGGGACCTGGAGAAGACTTTGATTTCTGCTTGTTAGAAAATCAAGATTAAGCGCTTGTGATTTGAAATATTACTGAATAAAATATATTTTATGGTTTTATATATATATATATATATACATATATTTCTACCCTCCATAGACATTATGTATCTACAATTCACTTTGCCCCAGGCCATTAAACTTTTATGTGCTTTTATTCTAAGTGAGACTGCAGATGATTTAGAGCCTTATGTGAAATTTCAAGTGGAGCCGAGAGCTGAAATGGAGTCCAACAGAAAACATGAGTGAGGCTCGATCATTTCATATGTGAAGTTTAATTGAGATCAACGATACATCTAAAATATATTAAACTTGCTATAAGATATGAAACACAAATACACATCATTTCTGCATTACTTTCCTGATGATTTAAATGTTAGCTAAGACAAACCAACACATGAAAAGATCCATATAAATTATTTCTGAGTATAAAATAAGTCAAACATATTTTCTGTCTCTTGTTACATAAATAAATACATTAAACAACGGGTGGTGATAAAGTCTAGTTTGACCTGTGAACTTCATCAAAAGACCCTGATCCCTGAACCTGCAGTGTGACGGGGTTCTTCACCAGAGGAGAGCGGATCAGCACCGTGGCTCTGAACTCTCTGTCCTCACTACAACATGAAAACACAGGGCCCACATGAGGAGGTGCTCTTTTGAAGGGGTGCAGTGTGTGTGTGTGTGTGTGTGTGTGTGTGTGTGTTACCTGGGAGTGAAGCCGATCTGCAGACACTGGATGCAGCTGCTGACGTGAAGGTGGTTGGACCTGAGGAGCCCGAAGTCTGGAGTCACACTGAACACACAGGAGTCACCTTCATCTGACTCTACACACACACACACACACACACACACACACACACACACACACACACACACACACACACACACACACACACACAAAATGGTGAAACTCAGTCTTATGTACCAGGGCTGTCAAACATACGGCCTACAGGCCAAAACCGGACCGCCAGAGGGTCCAGAAAAAAGTGGAAAAATAAGTCTTTCAATAAAAGTAGCTGCTATTTCGAAGTTGTCCACTGGGGGTCACAATGCAACACTGTCAAGCGCGCAAACTGACCATGCTGGAAAAACAACAGTTTCAGGTAATGAATCATTCATACAGCATCAGTATAATTATCAGTTATGCCAGTAGAAATGGAACGGACTCATCTAAATTGTACACACTGGACCTTTAAATGTTATGCCACGTAAATGGATCATAATGATCATTATTATTTTTATGGTTAAAAATCTGCCAAACCTTCATTGACGGCTCACAGTGGCCTGGTCACAGCCTTGACACCGTGTTTACCAAGTCATCTTGGATTGACAGACACAGATAAACAGAGAGGAGGTGTCGGTGCTCACCTATGACAGTGTTCCAGTACGTGTGAGCTCCGTGATTGTAGAGTTTGATATCTCTCGTGTGCATGTCTCCCACATAGCGCAGACCAAAGTCGATTCGGCGTGTGGACAGACAGAGAGTGGGAAGATCCAGCATCCCACAGAGCGGCACCGTCTGAGCACAGCAGAGGGGAGAGACCGAGCGCTTCTCAACAAATCGATGCGCTGTCATTTCATTTCAATACATTTATCCACATTACTGTCTGACTCTTATATACTGTACACAGATGTAAGCATATTTTGCCTTTTTAAAGAGTAGTCATCTTACGACTCCATAAAAATGCCACTTATGTAGAAATCTATTTATATATATCATAGCCCTCATAATCATCCAGTTGCATTGCATGTTATTCATTTCCCGAAAGCTGTATATCATGTAGTACACATCCTTTGTATTTTCATGTATAATTTATCTATGATCATTTACAAGTTGAAATGTTAATAATATATCATTGCCTCTATATTCTGAATAAATTTCCATCATTGTCTTAAGAAACTAGTTTCTGCTCCTAAACCTGGATCCCATCACGACTGAGACTCGGACCTGCAGGCTGTTGTTGCTGTAGTGAATCAGCAGGTTTCGCCGTAACCTCAGTTTCCTCCGTCCACTGGGGTCGTGGATCACCGCCACCTCATCTGACTCCTCCTCCTCCGCCTGGTCCTCGTGGTCCAGAAGCGACAGGGAGCACTGGAATCCCACCTTCACCTGAGATTCACAGACGCGGCGCATCAACAAACAAACAAACAAACATACATACAAACAAACTCCTCTCTGCCACTCGGCGTGCGTCCCTCCGCCTCCTCACACCTGCAAGCTCCTCTGTGGCTGCAGCGTCAGGGCCTGGCCACCTCCGCCCTGCGCGTCGCCGGAGGAGCGGGTCCGGGCGCGAGCCTGAGGCTTGAGTACGGTGAACGGAGGCCTGGTGCCCAGCTTGAAGTGCAGAGGCATCTCCAGCGGGTTTCTCAGCTGAAGGTTGCGCGCCACGCCGAATTCCTGCGGCACCAGCTGGGGGACAAATCACGGCGGTTGAAAATAGTCGATGGCCCCGGGACTGAGGCGGGCGGCGTCAACTTGGGTGTATGAAGACACGGTTAATTAGAGTTCCTCAGACTGACCTCCCTCCCCGAGTGAGCTGTGAGTAAATCACCGGCCGAGGCGTGAAAGCGCAGCTCCCCGTCGTCATCCTCCATCTGCGCTAACAGCCTGCAGCAACAGGGAGCCAAGAGGAGGAGATGCAACTTAATCAGACCACCTCTGAGCTGCCTTCTTTTTTTTTTTTTTGCTTCAGCTCAGCTGATTTCTTATTGAGGAAGCATAAATTGAGAGGGATGCATGGGGACTTGGGGCAACATAAATAGTACGCTCGTAATTGCTCACACTGCAGGTTTAACCACTGCCAGTAGATCCACCCTGACAGGCTCCAAATCCAAACCCTGAGCTCGCAGGACTTTGCCCCGGACAAATGTGGCCATCTGAGGACACACACACGCACACACACACAAAGGAGGAATTAAGGGCACACGAGAGTCTCCTTAAGCGCCTTCAGGTTTGACTTCAAAAAAGCAGATGTTACCTCAGAGTCGAGACTCATGTAGCCCAGAGCGTAACCCACACATCTGGATTCCTGACCGGAGCCGGAGAGAGTCAGCGGGGTGAAGGAGACGTGGATGGTGCAGCTGCTCTTTCCCGGAATCACCTTGGGATCACACCACAACATGGAATCACACAACTGTTGTCACGTCATCACGTGTAAAAAAAAAAAAAGAAAAGAACACACGCGGGCTGGCATGATCTGATCAACGCACCACTTGCTGGGGCGTGACGCAGAAGGGATAATCCGACAGGTTTCCCACGTGAGGGCGGATTTTGACAGAGACGAGTTTTTCATGGGCAGGAAACTCGTACAAAGGGGCTTCCTCTTCATCGCCCTCATTATTCATCTCCTCCTCCTCCTCCTCCTCCATGTCCTGGAATCAGTCAAGAGGATTCGAGTCAGTGAAAGAACAAAACTGACGACTTCAGCATAAGAATTTTCCATTTCGTGAAAAATCCTCTTCTCACACTCTGGAGCGAGGAGCAGGTTCCATCAGATCCAGGAGTGTGAATCCTGTCACAGCCCTTCTGAATGTGTCCGTCGGACAGGCCCGAGGCTCCGCCCCTCACCACGTTGCCGTCAGCGTCTTTGAGAGGGAAGGCGTCTCCCCACGCCACCACGAGATCCACCATCTTGGGGTCACTCCAGTTGATGTTGTACGTCTCCCAGTTGACACGAATATCTGACGACAAATAAAGAGTTTAATTCTAAATATTAGTCCAGATGCAAAGATGGAAAAATACAAAAACTAAAAATGACTAGAGAAGTTAGTTATTATTATTATTATTATTATTATCATTTTTAATTGGCTTCGGCCCTTTGTAATCACATAGATGATGGACTGACCCTAACCCCACTGAATCGAGGAAGTGGTAATAACAGGGTTTCCTGTTATCCAGGAGGTTTTATGTATTATTTCAATTATTCCAATGATGAATTATGTACATTACTATAAAAACATTTACCAATCACGGTGGGATTCTTGATTCGAAGAGAACGGGACACTGTGTCTCCTCCAGATATGTGCGAGCCAAACCTGACAAAACAAAACAAAAAAACAATATTTTACAGCGCTAAAACAGTCAAAGTCAGTCTTCCTCTGACAAATTCAATAAGAGGACAAACTAAAAGGTACAGACTGGACGACCGGTCCCTGGTTCTGCTCATCCAGCCGTGGGCCCGTCATCTGGAAGTAGAGTGGACATCCACTCACGACCATCATCATGGGAACGAGAGTGGGCTCGAGGTCGCCCACCTGCGGGGAGGAGAGACACATTTCAATCGTGTTCATCGACGTCACACAACGGAATGAGGAGAGTTCATCTGTGTGAAGAGAAGAAAGGAGCACGTCGTACTTTGCATATGAGGTTATCGCAGTATTCTCCCCACATGTCAGTGTGGGCGGTGACATCCACGGTCTGGGAATCGAACGCACCCAGGATCCCCGTGCTTGGCGTGACAAAGAAGACTGCACCTTTCCCATTGGCCAGCGCGCTGAGCACAAAGTCTGCCAACGGACAAATGACAATGAGAATCGCAGCTCTTTAGCCTTTCATCCTTAAAGGTGCAGTATGCAGGGTTTGCCGGCTGGTGCATCAAGGGGGGTCCCTCAGTAGGATTTGGTCTGTATTATTATTGCAGTTAAGCTTCTTTCTTCAAACTTGCTTCTATTTATTGAGGTTTGAAATGGTGCATAATTAAGGAGGGTGGCCTCTTGAGTGACACCTGGGCCGACCTGCCCCGTTCTGCGGATGCTGTGACAGCACCGTGGGCCCCACCCCCAGCTCTGCCACTACTCCCCCTCTTTGCCCATTTTTGAATATACCAGGAAGTAGAAGTAGGCATCAGCAACATGGTGGTGAGTGAATCCATCTTTACACACAGTCTGTTGGCACCACCCAGAAGTGCCCAATACACGGCGAAACAATAACAAAACACACCATCATACACTTCTAGTGGCTCGTTAAAGACGATTGAGAACTTTTGCGTGAGCCGAGGAAAACCCTGCGCGCCGTCCCTTTAAAGAAAAAAGAAAAAGGGGAATATCAAAGTGGAGAGCGTACCCTCGTGAGCCTTCTCCTCCACCTTCCTCGCCTGAACGGAGTGAAGCGGCCTCTTAACGTACGTGTATCTGCGATTGAGATGCAGCGAGTGTCACACCCACAGCGGAGCCGCTCTTTGATGCATTATTTATGTCCGACAGCTCCCTGCCTTACCTTTTGTCGCCACGTGGCTGCGAGGGACGGCAGCTGAAATACTCCGCCTCGAAGCTGAAAGGAGCAGGCACGGCGCTCTCATTGGTCACCAGTAACTGCCTGGTAACAGGTTTCTTCAGAACAACATCACCGCCGAAGTCGAGGAGCAGCATCGGGGGGCTCGTATCATCCGGGTCGGGGCTGAGAGCAAAGAGCAGGGGTTCTGTTATCCAGCGCTGATGAGACGCAGTGTCCCTGACTTGTAGAATACGCCAGTTGTTGGATGCTTGGCTGTGAGGTTTTAAGGAGATGTCACTACCTGGAATTGGGCAGCGAGTACGACACGCTGAGGTTCCTTGTTTTGGAAACCGAGATGCCGAGAACGAGGGGGGACTTCATCCCCCCCACCTCACAGAGAGCAGCCACATCTGTCAGATCCAGCTGCAGGACGGGACCAAACCATCGCACGTGAAAACACTTCCAACCTTCACACCAGCCTGTTTCGTTTGCCTCTCGGGCGTTAAAGCTGGTGAGCTTCACTCGTGGGGGAACTTACATCCGTGTGAGACGTGAAAGTCACCGTGATCTCCGCGACGGCGTTGGATGCCAGGGTTCCAGAGGACGGGTCGAACGAGGCCGAGCACAGAGACGCTTGTTTGCCCTGCAGCTGCGTCTGATGGAGAAGACGACTCAGCAAATCATAAACGTGGGGGAAACATAAGGACTGACGGATGTATGAGGTGACCCAAAACTCTGGTAAACCAAGGGAACTAAGGGTTGAACTGAGGTCATTTGTGATTGTAAGTATAAGATGCTACATAAATAAAAGCTATCATTATTATCATAAGTAAAAATTCATTTTACTGTCAAATTGAACAATAAAAAAATCCTTACCAGATTTTTTTTTAAATGCATAAATTGGCTGATATATAGGTATATATGTACAATTGTTAATACGCAACCACATTAGACGTATGCATTATAACTGTATTGAAGGGTTTGGTTCTGGAATGACTGTCATGCAGCACCCATTCTTGGTGCAGTGCTTGGTGAGCGCACCTTCCAGGTGAAGTGTGCCGGCAGCAGGGTCTGGTTGAACAGAGAGACACTCCTCTTGGCGGAAACTCCGATGTAGAGATCGGAGAGCGGCAGCTCGCACTTTAACAGACAGACCTGAGGAGTCTGCACTTCTGCTCGCACCGACAGGTGACTGCAACACACAGGCGGCGCTTCTTGTGAACAACAGGACACTGAAGCCAGCCGCATGATGCGAGACGGCCCCGTGCATCCTCACCATCCTGTTCCGTTTTCCACCTCCAGCTCCAGCTCGGTCTCAAACAGCTGACAGACGCGTGGTCTGACGACGACGAACACTCGGCAGCAGGTCTGAGGCGGCAGCACGCCTCTGCACGGCTGCATTAAAATCTGAGAGCCAAAAAGTACAAATCGACATCCATTACATCGTATAGAAAATGATAATGAGGCATGCTTTTGCCTTAGTCCACTGTACCTGTAGGTCTTGCTGGTCCCGTTGCCTGTCCTCCATTGTCCAGGGGGCCTCTAACTGGGTGTTATTGGTGAGGTGCAGGGTGGTCTGCCTCTGCTCCCCGAGCCTCAGGAGCCCAAAGTCCACACTGGGCACACTGATGGTCACCGTGGGGCCCTGACCAACATGAAAGAGTGTGTATGAAAACGTGAATCTAGAAGACGAAGAATGACAAGCGTTGCTACATTTACTTTTGGGTTATCCTTCATACCTTGAAGGTGACCTCTAACGGCAGAGTGACGGGCTCATGCCGGTGCTCGATGTGACAAACCAGGCTCGTCTTTAACTTCTCCGATTTCATCCCCGTCACAATCAAGTCAAAGTCGAAGCACTCGTTTTGCTCTGCAGAGAAATCAATCGATACAAGAATCAATCAACCCACAAAGGAAAGAAAACACTGCGAGGGAGGGGTGTTTTCCCATGATCATGTTGTGTAACACACCTATTCTGCCAGTAGAGGGCTCTACCTCTATGATGTGGTTGCTGCTGCTGCTCATCCTCTCCCACTGAAAACAGATGAAGGTCTGGCTGCGATTCCACATCTGATGAAAAGGATAAGAGAGGAACTTAATTGATATGAGTATGAACAGAGAAGACAGTCACAGACAAAAACATGTGCTTGAAAAAACCTTGAAGCGCCTGTGGATGGGGCTGCAGACGAAAACCTCTCCCGGGATCACAAGGGCGTAGGGCTCGAGCAGAACGTTGTACGGCTCTGTCGACCCCTTGACCTCTATCTCCATGACGATGACATCGGTCAGCTTGGAGCCGGAGCGCACGGGCTGAAGGGTATTGCATTTGGCACTAACACAGACACAAACACATTGATGACAGATCACTGAGGGTGGACTGAAATGCGTGAGTGTGTGACAACACATGGGACTTTACCTGTCGACACTGGGCTCCTTTGGACGCTGTGGGACATCCCTCAGGACCAGGTGGCAGACACTGTGGTAGTCCTTCAACTTCAGAATACACAAACAATTAAAAAAACAAAAAAAACATGTATGAATAAACTTTATTTGTAGGGTTTTTCGTTATGTGACAGTTTACCTCCTTGGGGCAGAAGGTAATCAGGAACTCCTGGTCCTGGCAGGGGGCCAGGAGGCCCGATGAGGGGATGACATGGAAAACATCATCCCTGTCCAGGTGGAACTGGATCTGGCCCAGCACTGGGGTTCTTTGCCCTGGAGGCAGCGGGTGGAGATTGGGCTTCACGATGTGCCAGTGGAACGGCAGCTCCAAGTGTCTTCAGACCCAGAGGAGGGGAAAAAGGAGGCAGATCAATGAGAGATTCATGAGAAACTACTGAAATGCCTAAATGTCCAGTGTCATCAATATAGAATCACTATAAAATCCTCTGTCCTCTGACAAAATAACTTGATAATAAACCTCTGAATATTCCAAAGTTTGAATAGTAGTTGGAGCTCATAGCCTCTATCTGCACATTTTTAAACCGTATGACTTAATCTTTGTTGTCTGTATCTGAAGAGGCCTCGTAAGCCTTAGTGCACAGTGTTTGTGTAATGTTAGATACTATGTTAGACCAACTTAATCTTTCATATAGCACCTTTAATGACCTATTTGGTGAAAGATCATTCTGCATAAAAGCAAATGAGACTATTTAATTTGTGCTATCAAATCTGTGTGATCTAGCAGAGGGCGCTCTGAGCACGGCTGGACCAGTTAAATGTCCTCTTGACCTAAAAATAAGACATTTGGTGTGTTTGGTGTGACAATGTAGGTCAGCTGCAGATAACAGAGCAACAAGGAAGTGCGCCGGGTTCTATGCTGGTGTGTGGAGGTGTGACGATCAGATCCTTACACATTGTTTCTAATGACGATCTTCTTCTGCTGGAAGGAGTGAGGGTTGGACGTGGAGAATCGGACAAAGTGCTCGGCAGTGAGGTCGCGCGCCTCCCCGGAGACAGGAAGCTCCTCCTCCCCCGACACGAGCTGGAGAGCGATGGACTGACCCTCACCTGCAAAACACACACCGATTCATTTCACACTTGACCTCATGCACTCGCGCTGGAGGAGCTTTACATCATCGCCACAGCTCAGGGAGGAGGAGGAGGAGGAGGAGGAGGAGGAGGGGGTGGAGGAGGAAGAGGAGGCGGAGGAGGAGGAGGAGGAGGAGGATCACCTTGGATGGAGATGTCTTTCACCTGGCAGTTGTCGCAGACGATGGTGAAATCCTGACGGCTCTTCTCGGCGACGACGGGAAAGAATACAACCTACGAACACACACACAATCACACACACACACATACACACAATACTACACAATTCTGACATACACACACATCTGCGAGGCATGCAGAGTCAGTTTCCCTCCCTCACCTCCACCAGCACAGCTTCTCCAGGCTGCAGCACAAACAGTGACGGGCTGATGGCAAAGGGAGGCTGCTCCGAAAAGAAACTTCTGGCCACAGTCTGTAAAAGGGAACGGGTCAAACACGTGAGGGTTTGTCCTTTTCACAATAACAGACGCACATGAGTGTGTCACATTCTTTACCCTGAGGTTCGAGACCGGCCACTGGTGCTTGGGGATGATGCAGAAGGACCCGGTGCTGAGGCCGACGTTACAGCAGTGGAACTCCACGAACTTCACTCCTCCGATCAGGCAGAAGCTACACTCCAGAACTCGAGGTACTGCAGTGGCGGTAATTTGGGGGTCAACGGTGCACGATGACATGAATGAGGGCAATATGGGAAATTGACACTCACGGGTGAGTACTGGAGGGGGTCGCGTGGCAGCGAGGGGAACCACCAGCAGCCGCTCCGCCAGGCTCTCCACCACGACGAAGTCCTCGTAGTCCGCCAGGGAGTGTGGAGCAAACTGGACCGTGAATTTACAGCTCATCCCCGGGGCGACGACACCGCCCTCACCAGGGAACCTCCCTGTAACGACACACAGGCAGAATTTATATACAAAACCACAGCAGCAAATGGAAAAGATCAAAACCAATGGCTGCAGCACAAACACAGTGCCTTATCAAAACAAGGATATGATGAGTTCCAAAAACCCATCGTGTTCGCCCCCTGGTGGCTGCTGCGGCCCACTCACGTTCTTCATGTTTCAAAGAAGGCTACTGTTCCCTCAACACGGTTCCTTATGAGGATCAACTGATATCCGATTATCAGGTCACATACTGATACAGATTACTGGTTGTCAAGGAGGCCGGGAAATGATATTTGGAACCAGTATGAATTTCGAAGAAAAAGTGGATCTGCGTCGTCCATCTTTATTTTACAGTCTGATGTAAACAATTTATGTTACTTGGTACAACAGACGGATTGAGGGCACAAGAGAAGCTGGGTCATCCAATCAGAGCAAAGAGGAGGGGCCACTCACCCAGGCTGACGGAGAAGTACGGAGTGGTGGGAGGGATGACTCGGACGTGGCGGCTCGAAGACGTCAGGTTCTTCAGCTCCAGCGTCGCCTGCGGCAAAGACACAACGGAGGATGTGTGTGCATCATCTCGTAAGACACGATTCTGAGTTGGATGTTCTGAATCTCCACCAGTATTGTTTATGAAACGTACCTCATAAACACGTCCCACACAGTAGTCGGTGAAAAGCACCACGGAGGGGTTGGCCAGGAAGACAGGGGTGGGTTCTTCAGCGGAGCTTTAAGACAAAGAGCGCAAACACAAACACATGAGTGTTTCGAGAGTTTGCAGGCAGTCAAACAGGAAGTGGTGCGCGTGCCAAGAAGCTGGAAACTCCGCCAAACCACAAACCATCAACTTTGACATGTGACAGACATTATTATGGGCTGCATCCACCTGCAGCATCAAGACTCCTGTTGACTCCATAACACTCACCCCAGTGTGTTTTTGTGTGTATTCCAAGGATACGTGAAAACACAAGCAATGCACGTACGCGACCATCAACCTGAGATGTGTTGCCATGGTTACACCAACGAGAATATTGGCACAATTCAACAACAAGAAACAGAGCATTTCAGGGAGGGAGTGAAAAACAGGATCTGCAGCTGTGGACAGTGTGAGGAGTGCTTTCTGAACATCCGTGACTGAGTCTGCCAGTTCTAGAAAACACTGATCAAATAGGTGTCCTTTAAATATCTTATCCCAAGAGGTCAAAGAGTTTCATCTGTAGTCAACGTTTTGTGTTCATTAACAAAACGTGAAGAACTCGTTTGTCGATAACACTGGAAGGATCCATGTGTTTCAGGTGCTAAAACCCATAACATGATTCTCCTATGACCCACCATGTCTGTCAGATCTAGGCTATCATCTGCACATTCCAGGTTACCTGCGTTCCCCCGTCTCATGTGCCCCGGGTTCACTCCTCTCCCCTCCTCTCCTGTGCTGGATGAGGGACATGCCACCAGGATGCGCGTTGGGGGGCAGGAAGTGAGGGTTTCGCAGGAAGTTGTGTCTTTCCGTCATCTTCTTCAGCTTCACCTTGGCCTCCGCCTTGTCCCCCGCGCTCGGCTCCCCCTTCCACTTCGGCAGGGGCTTGGCCCAGTGCGGCATCTGGAAAACACCAAGAGTGTCCTGATGTAGTCAATGTTTTACGACGTTTCCCGTCTCTCCAGAAGGTTTTGATGCCTCACCTCTTGGAGACTTGTCTTCTCTTTTTGTGAATTGGTGCTGGATTCACACGTCAGGCTCTGAGATAACTCGCTTATGTCTTCCGCGCTCTCCTCGGGACTGGGATTGAACAGGTAGCTGTCATCCTGTGGCTCCTTGGTCATGCGCATGGTGAAGGAGATGGTGGGCCTGGTGGGATCGACTTTGACTGAGGGAGGACAGGCGGGATGAGTGACTCAGAGCAGTGTCGCTCGTTATTTAGGTCACGCGGTCCAAAAGGAAGGGGACGGGGTACCTGGCTTTGGCGGTCGGAATCGAGGTTTTTGCCTGGATAAATAGTCGTCGGGGCAAATCAGGCCGTGCCTCTCCAGGAGGTCGCTGTCCACACACCAGGAGAAGGTGGATTTGACTGGAATGAAGATTTTTTTTTAAAGGATAATATCGCACATTAAACAAGGAAACGTGGCAGCTCGCGGGGTGAACATCTCACCTACGAAGACCCCCTCGTGGTTTCGCACGTGCCTGGGATTCAGTCTCTCGTAGGCGAGGTACTCTTTGGACGCAGCCAGAGCCGTGGCTTGAGTGATGTGACGCTCCAACATGTCGGCCTCCGCCAGACTCTGTTTGTACTCCGAGTAGGCCTGTGGGGTCGACAACGGTGCAGCACAACGGCGTTGATCGTTTAAAGGTACAGTTAGTGGGATTCTATTGACATCTTGTGGTGAGTTTGCATGGTGTCTGATGTGGATGCTTGGGTGAATGGAAGGAAGGGTGGATGGAAAATAAAGCGGGATGGAAGGAAATATTCATACATGGAAATATACATGTCTACAAAATTGCTTAAAGCCATTGTGTGTAAGATTTAGTCCCATCTAGTGGGGAATTTGCATGTTTCAGCCGAACACACATCACAGTTTCCCTTTATCGCGTCTAATAGAACCTATGGTGGTCTTCCATTATGTTTATTTTGTCCATTCTGGGCTTCTGTGAAAACATAGTGGTCCAACATGGCCGCCTCCACAGAGATAACTTATTTCTGATATCAATATATTAGGCTCATTCAAGGGTAATGGAAACATCAATTAATTTGTTTTGAGTGACACAAATAATAAATAGTATGTAAAATTCTGTTTATAGAAGGGTCCATTTCAACCAATGAAATCTTTATAGATTGACTGCAACTGTTATAGTTGTTTATTGTTGTTGTTGTGTACCTGTTGCAGATCCTCCAAACATCTGCTGCCTCCACTCTTCGTCTGGAAGAGGTTCTTCAAAGTGTCTTTGTCGAAGACGTCTTCGATGAAACATGCTCCTAATGCGTCAGAAATATCCTGAAATTCAACAACAAACGAATTAGCGTCCTATTAGCAACCGTTAGCATGTTGTTTAGCTAACAGGTAAGGGGGGGGGGGGGGGCGGTTCACTGGTTGACCCACTTGTGACGTCTCTGAGGCCCATCTGCGGCTGTGGACTTTGGCGTCAAATGCAACATGGCGGCCGATCTCCGCCTCTTCCGACATGTCCGCGAAAAGTACTCCACAAAAGTTAGACAGACATTCACAGGTTCCGGTTAATACACCTTGGGTCAAGGTGGAGAACGAGCTACAGTCGTATTGACTCGACGCTGTTGCTGAGCAACTGAGTGCCGCGAGGCATTGGCTAAGGAACCGTCTGTAAAGTGCATGACCAGAAAGAAACGTAAAAAACAACAACAAAGAAAATACCAAACTACCAGTGAGAAATATCAATACAAGCAGCTCCAGCCTGACTGATGTCACAGTGAACCATTTCAATTTCAAAGTCTTTGAAGTAAAGATTAGATCAAAGACATTTGAAACCACCCCAGTCAATGGTCAATATGGACCATTGATTGAGCATCAGGTCCATATTTTTCACAATATCATTATCAGTAAATGATATTAATCAGAAATGTCACTCCTATATAGTGTGAAAATGTAACCCTACAAAAGCCCTAAACAACAACAACTGAAATTTCAATTTAATTCAAATTGATTTAATTTCTGTTAAAAAAATGCAATTAGAGCAGGAAGTAACAAGAGTTTATCCACGCTGAAAACACGTTTTTGTTTTACAGGCAAAAACATCTTATCTCGATTATAAAAAATGGATAATAAATCAATTAAATGTAATTGTTTTAATCAATGTCATTTATTATCTGCATCATTCAGATTCACAATCACATGTGCACCTTTGACATTTAGTCGACACACAGCGAGAGCCAGAGCATGAGTTGATAAAACAACTAGACCCGCAGTCTGTGCCGTCATCCGAGGTGTGGCACCTTCACTGTTTTTCCCCTCAATAACTTTCTCACACAATGCAGACATACATGTACTGCAAAAGGCCGTGAGCACACTTTCTGGTTTTTCCAAAGTGTGTCATGCAAAACACTTGGTGCAGAGGCCCAGTCAGACATTTGCCTGAGGCCTCAGGTGTTTAAATGCAATTCTCAATGTCAAAGGTCAGGATTCCAAATTCATCCATGTTGGCTCATGTGCTGCTCCAGTGAAATCCTCATCAAAGAGGTGACTGTTCGGCTGAGCTTTGTGACCCGTCATGGCCTCATCACACAGAGCAGCTTCCCCGCAGGACTTCACCCAGGCACCAATAGGGACCCGTGTGTCGACCCCTTAGATAGTGAAATTGTGACTTTGATCTTGTCTTTTTAAAGTCAAACTTGAACAAATATAAACTCTTCAATTTTGCAAGAAAATTTGCTTAAGTTTGAGTCATCATTCTTCATGAATAAAATCATCTCTGATGAAATTACGACATTTTCCTAACAATCTTCACAGAAAACACGATAAGTGCATCAGTGATAAAGTTGTTATTTCATAAGACAAAAATAAGAAAAATCACAACTGATCGGGATAACATCAATCAGTATCAAGCGCGGGTCACAAAGCATGGAATTGTGTTGACGAGAAGTGGGACAGATACTTCGACAGATACTTCGACAGATACTTCCTGTACCACATACCGCTCACGTCCACCCTGTCATTTATTTATAAGGCTCATATTTGTCTGTGTATAGTCAAACACTCCCTGTCCCTGTCTGCCTCCCACACAGTGAAGGCCGTCACTGTGCCTCTGCCCCATTAAAACCCCACAGTCTTCTGTGAAATCACTTCAAGAGCTGATTGGTGATCGTGTCACGGTAATAACATCGAACCTGTTTCCGTAAACAAGGAAACCACATTGACCTGAAGGTTCAGAGCCGAGCCGATCTACACTCTGTGTGTGTGAGAGGATCACAGCTGCTGTGGCACATGACAGTGCAGCATGTTGTGTGTGTGTGTGTGTGTGTGTGTGTGTGTGTGTGTATGTGTGTGTGTG
>JAFBJT010108329.1:8512-20678 GCA_016785325.1 Chascanopsetta lugubris
CCGACAGTTTTCCTTGAAGACAACTGAAAACTCACACTGCCAGTCTTCTGGGTGTGGTTATTTGCAGGAGCTTTGGAGCTTGAATAAACTCCCAAACAGCCTCTGTGCACACACGCCACATAGCGCTCCACTCAGCCTCGAATGGAATGATCCCCAGTGGAGATGCTCCATCTCCAGGGTGACATCACAGATGAACCCTGGTTCCTGTGTGGACTGCATCTCGGAGGCAAGGGAGGGTTGTTTATGTACTTAATAAAACAGAGCGAGCGCGGCAGAGTAATGTATGCGATCCCACTTTTAGTCCGGATCATTCTCACATCGGTGTCACACAGTCGGGGGGAGGGGGGGGGGGGGATGATTCCGCCTTGCAAAGGCTCCAGGGATTTTGACAGACATATTACTCTATAGGATTACAGTCACTGAGATAGGCCTTACAACAATGAGCACGGTATTTATAGTATACTACAGTACACGACCATATAATGTAATAACTGTACTTCCTCAAGAGCTCACTGTAGAAGAATTAGCCTGCAGCATCGGAGCGGTTATTTAAACATCCTCAATGTATGCACTGAGATTAGGATTCAGATGCATGTCCCCCTCCTTTCTTCATGCTTCCATTTGTCTTCTTGTTGCATTCTGTGTTGCCCATTGCTTGTTATGGTTGTTAGGTTTGTGTATGTCACTCCTTTCTGCCTGACGTGGCTGGATTACCAACCACAAGCCCCAGTTAAAGGTGCAGTGTGTAAGATTAGCTGACATCTAGTGGTGAAGTTGCATGTTGCATCCATCACCTCACCATCACCCTTCTGAACTTGCAGGAGAACCTATGGTAGACTTCAGTTGTCATTAAAACTCAAAAGATGTTTAGGATGTCCACTCTAGGCTACTCGACAAAAACATGGCGGCCCCCGAAGAGAGGACCCGCTCCTCATGTAAAGATACGTTAATGGGCTCATTTAAAGGTGCAGTGTGTACGATTTGGTCACATCTACTAGTGGAGTTGCATGTTGTATCCATCACCTCACCCTTCCCATTCGAGCATCCAGGAGAACCTCCACTCTACTCTGGGCAATTGTAAAAACATGGCAGCCCCCATAGGGTGGACTCACTCACTGGTGTAAATATACATGAAAGGGCTCATTTTTAGGGTTATGTGAAAAGCAAATCATACAATTATGGGATTATACATTTGTAAAACTGTCTATACATAATTGTTTTGTGATTCTATTTCTATATTTAGAAGTGACAAAAATTGACCGCAATGTTACACACTGCAGCTTTAAGGGTAATGGAGTAAAAAATATAGCAGTCGGGTGATTATAAATACATGAAAATGTCAGTATGCAATTATGACAAAAATGAGCCAAATCATACTTATTGCATCTTTACAGCTGCATGTACATAATTTGATTTAATTGGTAATTGATATGAATTGGTGCTGGATTCCTACCGGACATAAAGGATCCGTGTCCCAGTCTTGCTCATATTATGCCAACACACATGTCTTAAGGCCGTGACCGGACATGGAAGTCACTCTGTCTGCAGCCCTGCAGAACAAAAGCGCTGCTGTTGTGGTGGGACTCTAATTGGCCGTGTCTTTCACTCTCTCCCATCACATTTTAGGGAAAACCAACACATGTATTGTATTTGACAGTGTGCGGGTAAAACCCAGCTCTGGTACGTGTTTGCAGGGGCCATGAGAGTCAAAGAAAAACAGTCTGATTTTCAGATCTTAAGTTAAAGGTGCAGTGTGTAAGATTTGGTGACGTGTTTTGGCAAAGTTGCATGTTGCTGCCATCAGGTCACCCTTCCCTTCTGGACATGCAGGAGAACCTACGGTGGCGCTTTGAGACCTTTGCTGCATCCACTCATTGTCAAAACATGGCAGTCCCCCATAGGAACCGCTTAATGTCACCGAATCGTACCAGGAATTATTGTTTTGAATTTTGGCTTCTGTAGCAACAACATAATAATTTGGGAAACAAGACAACCCAAAAAAATAAAAAAATACATCATTTTCTATCACAGCTGCTCTTGTGCTGTCAACAGTCCGCCTGTTACTCTGATCCAAAGGTTGCGCTGGTTTGAACTCCCACAAAGCACAAGTGGGTGGTGGGTTGATAGTCGCTCCGTACGAACAGCACAGTGACATACAGACAGTGAAGTAGATAATAGGCCTCCAGACAAAAAAGGGCTGTGCTCACAGGAACACTCTCCATGACCTCAGGATTTTTTTGTGTGTATGTCTCAAATACCACAAACTCTGCATCCTAACTCCTCATAGGTCATTGATTTGATCACACACAAGCAAACAAACCACAACGCACATTAAAACTACTCTCATTTATACATAAATATGTATATTGTATTGGGGATTTGTTTAGTTCCGCTGACTTTAAAAGGCAACCTATCATCCTTTCCCTCATTTCCTAACATGAGACATGTGGGAGCAAGGACCAGCGACCAGTCCTCATCCGTCCAACCGCAGGTTTTGCAGCACCAGCTGAAGTCCAGTCTGGACTTGAACCTGGTGACCCTCCAGTTCCAAGCCCAAGTCCCTACTGACTTAGCTACTGCCGCGACCCTAAAGTCAAATGGCCCGGACAGGAATCGAACCTGTGACCTTGGCGTTATGAGCACCACACTCTGACTGGCTTTAGAGGGCAGGACTAGCCTACATGTTTAGCCAATCTGGAATCTCCCAGAGATCAGCCAATCAGGAAACTATGGGGTTTCAAGAGGGGGGGGGCGTGCATTTCATGCAAGGGAGATATTTTGGATTTTTAAACGGGCTTCTTTAGGGCATATACTGGGTTTTTCAAACTAAAAATACTGTTTAGTCTACTAAATACTACGTATTTGTGTTGCGGCACTTTCATTTGTATGTAGGTTGGATAAAATCAAGTGCACATATCTGATGTGTATTCACGCTGGTGCACACCACCTTGAGCAAATACGTGTGCTGTGTTAACCTGTTGGAGTGTGATGATTTTGGCACGTTTCACTTCCTAGATTATGCACTTCTTTCACAGCACCTCGGGCCTGCTACCTGCTGCTGTGACACGCTGCGCTGCTCCATTAGCTTCTGTAAAGATATGTTCTTAACTTGATAACATCTGATGTACTACGTGTGATCAATGGTTAACAGATCTTTTTTTACTGCAGGATCTGAGAGCTGCAGGCATTACATCTCTGGATGCCTCAACCATATAAATAACCAGATTAATAGTAATCCCGTGTCTATGGAAAATGTATTGAGACGGCTCAATTTCAACACCAAGGTTTCTATGTCTGGTTTCTAATCACTGATTCTATTAGATATCCTCCCTCATTCTATTGCACATCGAGGGATAAGATGTGTTGCCGCAAAGCGAGACGGTTCGCAACGCTGCTATCATTTCATTATATAATGCTATAACAGTGTCAATACGTCTATAGCCATCATCGTATTATTTTCATGATAACAACCAGTAATAAAATAAATCAAGGGGTTTCACCCCTTTCCTGAACATCTACCTGCTGGTGCCACTGCATGGCAGAGCCGTTAGACATAGAAAGCTGGACTATAGTGCTGTTGATCAACCGCAATGACCTTTAACCCCCAGGTGTCTGTGAGCTCCCCCAACAATGGGAACGACTCTGCAGCCAAAGCATTGGATCGTCATTGGTGGGAACACAATTGTAGGCATGTTAGCGTCGAGCAGGGGTGTCAAACTCATTTTCACCGAGGGCCACGTCAGCGTGATGGTCGCTCTCAAGGGGCCGCTTTTCATCGTGGGGCTGAATATATTTACTACGGAACATAATGTAAAATAACTGTCTCCATGTGTGATTATCACTTATTCAAGTTATTGTATATGCATTTCCATTCATGTTACAGTTGTCAATATGATGAAGATATTGCTGCACACAAAAAGTGGCATGTGTAATTAACTAGAGTACACGGGCAGTCTGTGCTTTAGACTTTTATTTTTAGACCATCACATGCCTTTAAGCTCTCGTGGGCCACATGAAATGATCTCACGGGCCACATTTGGTCCACAGGCCACGAGTTTGACACATGTGGCAGGAAAATGGGTTTTTTTTGGAACTTGGAACAATGATTAACATTTCTTTTTTATTTACTTTAATGAAGCGAGGGAGCTTCTCTTGATTCAAGGCAGAGTATCACCATTATATCGTCAATGCACTTTAATGTTGATGTTGCCAGTGGTTGTACTGGTGATGCATCTCTGTGGGAGAGTATAAAACAGTAGAGCAGTCTAACTACTCACTGTCTTATGATTGCAGATTGAATGAGAAAGAGACGTCTGTGTGTTTGTTGATGAATGTGAATATACACTCATGGGTTCATTTAAGAGCAATGGAAGAAAAAAAACCTTCAGGTAATTATAAATTAATGAACATGTCAGTATGTAATTTTTTGTACTACTTTTAGAAGTGACAAAAATGACCAAAATCGTACCTTTAGAAAGGCCCAAATTATTACATTATTGGTTGCTCCACAGTGCTATGGTGTTGGCAATCGGTTTGTTATGCGAGTTTGTGACACATTCATAAACCTATATTTTGAAATTCATACACTGAATAGTATAATGTGATGTATACGAAGACCGACCATGCTTCAAATTATACCACGATATGCATTTCAGACCATGCTGCACATAAGAAATGTCGAGCTTTGAAGTTATATCCTGACTCCCTGAATCCTGAAGTAGCCTTTTTACTTTTTAGACACCAGGAAGAAAATTCTTCTATAGGAGACGACATCATAGGACGTTTCATTCCAACTACAATATGACAAGCAGTCAGTAACAGAATAAAGGCTTCAAAGTAATAGCTAAAACTTTCAGCCTCATCTAAGAGGTGATGGAAAAAGAATTTGGTGAGAAGTATATGGGGGGGGTGGTGGGAGGGCTTTCCTCCTTTGTCACGGTGGCATTAGAGGTGGTAGAGGAGGAAAATGAAGGTGAAGGGACGTGATTATGTGAGGAAACCGGTGGTGTGAGGTGCCCTTTGAAGAGATGACTTTTTGAGCCTTTGATGAAAGAAGAGAGGGAGACTGTGCGCGGCGCTGACTGGAGTGAGGAGGTCAATCCACGTTTGGGAAAGAGAGGGGACTAGATGTGGGGGGGGGGCAGGGAGGTGAAGGCTAAGCGGCTGTGACATGACTCGAACACGAGTCCATCTTCGTCCGAGCTGTGACATGATCCTTTTACGTTCCTCTCAGGTGACGGGCATTAGCAGGAGAATGACAAGTTGGTGAGGATTTTGCAGCCTGGACACCCCCCTCCCTACACACACACACACACACACACACACACATGCACACAGAAACATGCACACTACCTCAATGCATTGGTCACATTCCATATCAGCAAAAGTATTAAAGCTGCAGTGTGTAAGATTTGGTGACATTAAGTGGTGAAGTTGCATGTTGTATCCATCACCTCACCCTCACCCTTCTGAGCATCCATGGTAGACTTCAGATGTCATTCAAACTCAAAAGATGGTCGGATATGTCCACTCTGGGCTACTGTAACAACATGGCGGCCCCAATAGAGAGGACCCGCTCCCCATTAAAAATACATATCAATGGGCTCATTTTAAGAAAATGGAAAAAAACAAAACAAAAAGAACATTTAGTTGATTATAAATGTAGGAAAATGTCAGTATGTCATTTCTTTGTATAATATTTAGAAGTGACAAAAATGACAGCAATCTTACACACTGCACCTTTAAAGCTTCAATGCTATCACACGCTAACCACATAGACTAGATGAAGATGGACGTGGCGTCCGTGACGTAACTCGTAGGTGGCGTGTCTCGTTGAGCGCTTTTGAAGCAAATCGTGGACGAGTCACTCGTCACCATTGTGCCGGCGCCTAACTCTTCCTACTTCCTGCTTCATCCAACAATGGGCAAAAAGGCTGAACACAGACAGAGCTGTGGGTGGTGCCCATGGTGCCGCCGCATCACCCGCAGTACGTGCCAGGTTGGCCCAGGTGTCAGTTGAGAGGCCACGCCCTCAAATATGCGTAATTTCAAATAAACATACGCAAATTTGAAACAAATTCACTCCCGCACAGTTGTCACGGGTAAACATGTGACTGATTGACCAGGCTTTAAATGTTTAATTGACCTCTCAATCATTTCAACCTGGTAGTCTGTGGGGATTTGCCCCCAGTGGTTACCCGATGAACCGCACGTTTTTTCACTTCCTTATGTGCTTCATCAGTCTGCACCGAAGGTTGACCCTCGGTTAACTTTCTGTACTTTTCAAATTGACCTGCACTTCCTGTAATATGACAAGGAGACTTTGATTGAACAGCACTTCAATTAAAGCCATCACCTTTTGACACCGATTTTAAGTCTGCTCAGTTTCAGACCATTAAGTGAAAATCATGAATATTATTACTGCAGACGATTTTCCACTTTTCCATCTGTCTTGACCCCTCTCAAGCGTGAGCCGATGTGGAAGTCTACTTCCATATACTCTACATGATGCATGTCTGAAATTGCTGAATCACCACAGTGAATGTACATCATTTTCGACTGATTCTCATTGAAGTAAATTCCTCAATAGAGGATCAGAGATCCTCATTTGTGCACCATGGGTTCTCCTGCATGCTCAAATGGGAGGATGACATGTCACCAAATCGTACTAACTGTGCCTTTAAGAGAATAACAAAATGAATTCAGTCTAAAGGAATTATCACTTTAATTCTAAGAGCATGTTATTATTGCAGTTTTAAATAAGAGGTGTAACAATTGCCTCTTCACAATTCACACAAAGCAGCTGAGTCACGTGTGTGTACCCAGACAATATTGATACATTTGAATACATATTTTTCTCATTTCTAAAAACATTGAAAAGATTTTAAATAGAAATAGAACAACAAAAGTGCCCATGGAGAAAGGCAGAAGAACTGTGCAATAAGGATGTACATTTAGGAAAAAGGAGAAAAGGCAAAATGTGCAAAGAAAAAAAACTGGGCAAACAATACAAACAGTGCAGACTATATTGTGCATTGTCATGTATTGGAGCACCAAATCTGCATCATGTCAGGGGCTTGATCTGCTTGTTTTTCTAAAGCATTCAGAGTGTGTGACCCTCTCCACAATAGGTCACTACAATTCTTCCCCAGTCTCCAAGCAGAAGTGTCCTTGGGGAAGATATATAGAACTCCAAACCACCCTCTCTCACGTCGAGAAAAGTGCTGCACATAGATGGACTGTGAATGGACGAGGCTCTTGAGTGGTGGTCAGGACCAGTAAAACCCGATATAAATACAGGTCATTTACCACATCGATCTGTTTGACCTCAAGGAAGTGTGTAAAATACGCCACCTGCCAACTCTGTGCAGCCCACCAGTGGATTTTCCATCCGTCCACGCCAAACTAAATGATGGTACAGCGACTGAACTCAGATGTACGTGTTCAAAAGTAGAAAGGCTCAGTAACGATGTCTTGTTGCATTTTTGAACTGCTTGAATTACTGCATACAATGTGGTGTGGATGCACCATAACACCGGCTGCGCAAGAAAGAATTGATTTCATGGCAAGCGCTTTTTTACTTTGAGACCTCACGCGGTTAAGCTTTCTGATTAGTCAAGTGTTAAGGCTCACCGTTTGTCAAGAGAGCTTATTTCCTATTTACTGATTCTGATATTGTGCAGCAACGCTAAATGACTCAAGTGTGAAAGCTCCATGCAATTTGAATTGTTGTATTTGTGTTCGCCAATCCCTTTTTTCCCCAACGCATTGTCTGTACACAGAGAAAATGTGTGTGTGTTAACCTGTCTGATCTCGTGTCTTTAAGCGGCCGAGGCCAGGAAAACGTTCAAAGGAGCACATACAAAGCCATGTCACCATCACCTGTCAATCACGCTCAGTGGCAACAAACCAGGGCGTGTGTCCGCGCAGGAATCCGTCCCTCCCACTGACCACGACGACCTGGGAGCTGTCAGTCACGTTGTTGTTATGGGACTATCCTTTCCTTGAACCGCTCAGCTGCCTTTGTTACCTCGGTCACATCAGCACCATTAGAGCCGTGTCACTCAGACTACCATGGACCCCCGAGGAGGCCCTGCACTGTGACGTTCCCCGAGCTCGGTTGCTTTGTGAAACATCCCCCAAACACACTGGCAATCATTCACGCTCACACTGTTGTTGTTGTTGTTGTTGTTGCTGCTGTTGTTTAGGAGGAAATCACATTTTAGGGAATCAGAAACCCCTTTGATGTTTCTTGGCGAGTGAGGAGAAAAAGAGAATTCAGATTCACGAGAGAGAATTTGTTTTCTTGTTCCCTGGGAGGATGCAATTTCAAGATATTTGCGGACCTAAGACCAACAACACACCACAGATAGACAAAGAAAGATGAGAAAAGATATTTCATTTTTACATGTGGCTAAGAGACTGGATCTATAAGCTTCGTTATTTTTTTTTTCAGAAGGTAAAGGTGGAATACTGTCTCTTGTTGGTGTTATTTTTTTTTAATTCGTGCAATAGTTTATCGACATAAACGACACTTGGTTGACTCTGGGACAGACAAACAGCAACATGAGGTGACAATGTATTTCAGCTGATGCTAGTTTTTAGTGTCTGAGGTCATCACTCTGGACACGGGTCGGCCTCAGGCACAGCTGGTCCAGATGTGTGACCACACACAGGAGTGCTAACTTCTCTGATGTTCCCACACGGGGTACAACACAGCCGTTGCATTGATCAACAGACAAATACATAACAATAGGTAAATATTTGTGGCTTGATTTGTTTGAGCAACACAAATAAACGCCTAACTGTCCCGGCCATGCAAATAATGTGCAGGTACCGCATCGTAAAAAATGCCAGTGGGAATGCGCCTTTCAGACATGTAATATTGACATTGTGTCTCTGTTACTAAACAGGAAAGAAATGGACACCAGGAGTGAATAGAAGAAATGTAATGATTTCATACCTCCATCTCCTGTTGTTGAACCAGAGACACTAACACCTTCTATTCATCCACACAATGGAGAGGGTGGGTGGGGCTTGGTTGTACCAGGGCAGAGCGGCAGGTGAGGGAGGGCAGTGAAACACTTTGGGGGCGTGTGTGTACACGTGGTGTGACCGCTCTCAGATTAGTTTAAGGTGTTGGCTGCACATACCACTGCTGCGTGTCAACACGATCACCAGCCAACACACGTGAGTCGTCGCGGTCCTGCACATTGCAACTGAGACTGAAACTGTGGTGTGTTGTGAACAGTCATCGTCATATGAGGCGTGATCGTCACACCGAAGTCTGACACTGGTTATACAGGAAGTGACAACCTCAGCACATTTTCAAAGTGCTGAGGTTATGTTGGAGTCGCGATGTGATCGTTCCCATCCCAAGCCCCGTCCCACTGCTGGAACCTACCACACTCAGTCTGTGAGCCCTTTTACTGCATCTCTCCTCTGGACTGGACCATGTGGGTCAACCTGTACTCCCTGTGTCCATGGCTCTTTGCCATTTCAGCACTTTTATCATGCATGGTCGGCACTATTTCCCATGTGATTAGGCATTTAATTCAACGACGATTGTCGCTTGATTATTCTGTACATATCTTTATATATCAACTTATAAGCAAGAGTGAGAAACTATTAACATTATTAATCACTGCATAAGTTCTCCGAAATGTGCATTAGAATAATGTTTTGACAAATGAAGCTGCTTTGAGAAAAACTGACTAAAACCAAAGGTACTGAATGTAGGTTTTGGTGACATCCAGTGGTGAGGTTTGCACAGCTAAATACCCTCGGCCCTCCCATCCAAGAAAGTCGGAGAACCGAATGAAGCATTGAAACTCAGTCGTATCCACTCTGGGCTCTCTTTTGGTGCAACTCCTTATAGTCGAGTCAAATCCAATTGAAATTTAAAGGTTTCATTTATTATTCCTTCAATTACAGAATCATACACACATTAAAACATCTGTATGTTTTTTTCATGTTCAGTTTCTTTCAAGAGAAATGGAAATGATTTTACCTAAATCTTACACACTGGACCTTTAACCATGTTCTGACATCCTCAGCCCTTAATCCCCAATGGCAATGATGGACAACTGAGAACAATGATAATAATATTACTGGTACTAGTTATAATTGTTGTTGTTGTTTTTTCCCCCATTATCATCAAAGATTAAGGATAGAGGATGTCAGAGGGTGACAACAATAACAACAACAAGAACAATGATAACAATAAATGTATTAGTATTGCTTTTTATTATTATTATTATCATTATTATCATCATTAGTATTATTATTATTATTGTTGTTGTTGTTGTTCTATTGTTTGTTGATAGTTGTTGTTATACCATTGATGAGAGTGATAGTGTATATATATGAGAGTGTATCAATGTTTCAAATGTTGCTAAAAGAAAAGAAAAGAAAAAGGGAGGAGAGCAGCAGTGTCTGATTGTGCAGTGTAGTGTGAGCATCGTATGAGCCGCTGGTGTGAGTAGGGAACCTTTAGCAATTTTGAACCAGTGCGCAGTCCACTACCACAATTCATCTGAGAAATTGGACAACACAATGGACCCCACAGCTCAGCACTGCAGGCAGGAGAGCTGTGTTACAGCTACTCGCTGGTGGACACAATGGAGACACTGGCTGAGTGCTGAGAGAGGAGACTGAGGCCGAGAGGAGAGGAGACACTCCAGCCAATTCAAATAGATCCCTGCGTGTGCACTTCTGATACTGCTACAGACATTTTCACTCTGATCTAACCCCAACTTTCCAGTAAAAAGGTAGAGACCCTTAGACCAGCCTTAAAGGGGCAGTGTTTAAAATTTGGTGACCTCACCCTCAGCCTTTTGAGCATGCAGGAGAACCTATGGTAGACTGTGGTTGTCATTAAAACTCAAAAGATGTTTAGTACGTCCACTTTTACCCTTGTAAAAACATGGCAGCCCCCATAGGGAGGACCCTTCCCCATGTAAATATACATTAATGGGCTCATTTTAAGGTAAAAAAAAAACAAAAAACATTCCTCCACCACTTAGTATTCTGGGTCGCGGGGAATTTTTACCAGTACGCATGGGCCTTTTTTGGGGGTATAAGTGTATCAGGGGTGACACTGCAACGGGGCATCAGTGGGATTCGAATCAGTGACCTTTGCTTCCAATGGTGACTGCTCTAACCATTGAGCCACTACCACCCCCGTTTACGTGATAATGAATTCATGAAATGATTTGCGTGTAATTGTTTTGCATACATTTTGAAAGGTAACAACAATGACCAGAACTTTCACACTGCACCTTTAAAGCTACATCATTATCCACAGTTCTTCCCAGTGCTCTCCCTCTATTCTGTATTGTGTTACATGTGTTTACACGGAGCTTCTACAAAGCATCATATTTAACGGCTCTGATGAACATTCACAGAGTCGCAGCTGGAACATGGGCTGAGATGAATTATCGGCCCATTGTATGAAGTCATAATGAGTTGATTATAGGCCTCCCTTAAAACAAGCTAGCATGAAACGCCACACTCGCGTAAAGCACTTGTATGCACCACTGACTAATTAACTCACTCAGTGGAGCCTGTCTGTGTGGATGAGTCCAGTGTTTGCCTCATTACCTCAGCTTGCAGACGAGAAGGCGCTTTGCCTCATAGGCAGCGTGCGTCTCACATCACACAGACGTTTCCTTAAGTGGACAACATGACTGACGTCTGGTCTCCCAAGATGTTATGCTGCTATGTAAAATGAGCGCGGTGTTCCTGCTAGTCTATTCCTTTATCTCACTGAGCCAAAAAAGACACGTTTACTGAAAGTATGCACTTAAAGGTGCACTGGGTACGATTTGGTGAAGTTGGAGGTTGCATCCATCATCTCCCCCTCACCCTTCTGTGCATGCAGGAGAACCTATGGTGACCCTCAGTCATTAAAACGCAAAAGATATTTAGTATGTCAACTCTGGGCTACTGTAAAAACATGGCGCCCCCCATAGAGAGGACCCACTACTCATGTAAATATACATTAATGGGCTCATTAAAGGATAATGGAGAAAAATGAAAACACTTAAGTGATTATAAATGACAATTTCAGTACGTAATTGTTTTTAAGGAAGTAACGAAAATGACCCAAATCGTACACACTGCACCTTTGAATGTGGACTGGATTCTCGAGGGCGACACACACACT
>JAFBJT010108330.1:0-12970 GCA_016785325.1 Chascanopsetta lugubris
TGTACATATATACACATTGCAATGAGAGTTTTCTTGCCTTTCCGCCTGGTAGGTGGAGGATGAAGATGACAGCAGCTGCTCAAACTCACACCTGACATCTGATTCAGTGCTGTACATTGCCAAAAACAAAATGCATACATTCTGACAACTGGTGCTATTTGATAACATCTGTGGTGCTTTAAACGACTGAGTTCTTTTTCTGTGGATTGTTTCCTTGCTTCAGACAAAATGTAGCTACACACCGAGTTTTCTCCGGCTGCTGTTGTTTCAGGGAACTACACCGAGCGGATGGGACTCAAGTACATTTTGAGTGGCAGACTTCAAAGCAAGGAAACTCAATACACGTGTCGTCATGTTTTTTGTTTTTTGTTTTTTAACGGGATTAAGTTTACAATTCGAATTTCGGTTGAACGTCACAGTGCTTCAAAGTCCGACGTATGTATCGGTGGTTGCAGATATAGTTTCCACACATTGTGCTCGGTGCTGAATGGTTCGATGTACTCACCATGACCTTGGTGTTCACTTCGGACATTCGAGTCCCTGCGGCTCAATGAAACATACCGACGCCCCCTGCAGGTTGCCTCGTGTACATCCGGTTCCACTGTCAAGCCAACGGGATGTGTGCATCCTCACCCCGGCGTCCGACACGGGAGCTGCCGTGTCACTATGTTTGTTGACCTGAGGGAACCATCCACACGTTGTCTCATTCTGTTGTGGAGCGCAGCCTTTACACATGAAAATGATGCTCAAGCTACACGAAGCTGACCACGTTAGATGCAATACAAGTGTAAGAAGAACAAAGTGGACTCGTTATCTCCTCTTAATTGTTCAGTCTTCCTCTTCAGAGACGTTTTGGGATTTTTGAGTTCGTTTTGAGTCAGTTACAGGTGTAGACAACTCAGTACCTCAACATGTCTCTTCGTGGAAATCTTCAGCCCGGAAATGTTACAATTGTGATGATTATTGCTACTTTGGTTTTCGTGTTGACCATCTCTGAGAAGTCAGCACTCATGATGCTTTCTATATTTGTTCGCACAATCTCACTCAAGAATGTATGGCTACTGTAATTCCTGCTCAAACCCCCCCACCACCCCCCCCCCAAACTCTCCCTGAAAATTTAGGCTTTTAAAGCAAAGTAAATTGAATTGTCAGTTTTTTGTATTTCAAATGTCTTGGTATGCTTGTTGTAGTTGTATATTCATAATGGTGTATATTACATCAGTTTTTATTTATTAAAATGTTTAAATTTTCCTAACACGACTGTTCAACTTATTGAGCAAGTGAGTGTATTATTTTATCCATCTTTGTGAAGCAAAATAGGTTTATTATTATTTTAAACATAATATACTGAGCCAGTTATCGATGGAGGCATGAAAGGATAAAGAAACACACAAAAATGTACGTATATATTTGATACAAAATAAGACAGAATACAAATGTGTCTTTGTAAATGAATGTATTTTTGTAAATATGAAAACGAGCATTACAAAATAACCAGGTTCCTAATTTCAAGAAAATGTGTTAAAACATTTCTAAGAATTGATTTTTATGTATCTTTAGTTTTGACCGAATAGCCACAAAATTATAAAACCCAATATTCCCAACTAATTACAACTTAACCATCATCATGTTTGCATTGTCTCATTGAATATCAGTACTCAGCTCACAGTACTAGTCTGAACACAGATTATGCATGTGTCAGATTTGACTACATGATACATATTCCATCCAAGTCACAATCAAAGAATATGATTTACATGGAAACAAAAGACATAATAGAGCCTAGTCACACAGTGAGATGCTGCTTTATGAGACACATTCATTTCACTGTCATTCATTCTCCAAGAGACTCGTCTGTTAAGGAGGCTCCACTCCCAGCAACCGCCCTCCCTCCGCGGGAAATTCAAGAACCTGGCAACCCGCTGAACACGGGCAGTTCCGGCTCTCGCGAGCAAACGCGTTGCCAGGCAACCGAAGTCAACATCTCGAGACAGACGACAAAAAGCAGTGCTGCTCTGCGAGAGGAGAGACTCCACATACAAACTTTAACAACAAACACAATGGAGGTAAGTTATTTCACTTAAATGTAGGTGAACCATCAATATGACGCAGGTTGTTGTTGTTGATACCGTCGTTAAAGTTAATGAAATATAGCAAACATGGCGCCCTGTTGTACTAAAGGTGCATTTCAACTTAGGTTTGGTGTTGTTTTGCCGTTTGTTGTGTGTGTTACCTTTAACCCCGTTCTGTGCAGCTTAAAGGTCCAGTGTGTAAGATATTGATCTTTGGCCAACAATGGTAAATAAAACAGATACACTCACGTTACTATGGGTTTATAATGATTGTTACCACTAAAAGAGGTATTTACATTGATAACAGCAGGGGGCCCTATCGATGGAGGCAGCCATGTTGCTCAGAGTGAGCATGAGCACTCAATGGCATTGTACATTTGCATTTTTTAAAAGACTATAAAAGACTTGATTTCAAGTAATATCGGCAGAAATGGGGTATCATGTCATCAATGATTCCATAAATGTATATTTCTTTGAATTCATTCATCCATCCATTCAGTCATTCATTCATCCATGTGCTTACTTACTGGTCATTTATTCGCAGAGAATGTGTCATTTACATTTACATCAGAGCTCCTCCTCCATGCAGTGTCACTTTGTGTGAGCTGGCTGTCATTTGTGACTCCTCCCCCAGGTGTCACTAATGTTACATGGCTGGAGTAAGTGGAGTCTGTCTCACAGTTCATCTCTCCCATGTTGTGCATCTGTGTGTGTGTGTGTGTGTGTGTGTGTGTGTGTGTGTGTGTGTGTGTGTGTGCTCCCTGCAGGAAACGGGACTAGCAGCAGAGGACTCTGCCGAGTCTTTGGAGGAGTTCCAGATGGTTCTGGGTGAGCTGGTGGGGGACGAGAGCCTGAGCAGGATCAAGGCGGAGTACGAGAAGCTGGTCCAGGCTCTGACCAAGTCCCAGGACAACGAGAGGAGGCTGATGACCAAGTGCAGGGAGCTGAACGCCGAGATCGTGTCCAGCTCCACCAAAGTGGCAGCTGCTCTCAAACTGTCCCAAGAGGATGAGACGACCATCGCCTCGCTGAAGAGGGCGAGTCCGCATCCGTCTTCCTCATAGTATATTGAAAATGATAGAATTATCCACCTATTATGTCGATTGATGTTTTTCACGTCAGGTGAGAAACAGATACATGAAATAGACAAATAACTAAAGATGCGCAACAAAACACTAGGAGGAAATAGTGATTTGATCAACTGGATCCACTGCAACAATGGTAACTTGTCAGTGTAACCGACATGTTGCCGTATGTGTTGCATTTGGAGTTTATATCATAATCCATTATCCTTCAAAACAAAAAAAAATGAATCATTCGCTCCGTGCCAATATTATGAAATGACAGATTTCAATTTATATTAAGTACCATTCAAATGTTCCCCATGGGACATTCTAACTGTCCCGCGTCCTCTCTGCAGGAGCTGGACAAAGCCTGGAAAATGGTGGATGCCACTCACGAGAAAGAGAAGAGGGACAAAGAGACCATCAGGAGTTTAAAAGAAGACATTTGCAGCCTGACAAAAATGGCCGAAGAACAAGCCGGCTCCTCCTCGCAGCAGGAGAAGAAGTGAGACCTTTGTGATCCTTCACCTCTCTCTTCATGACAGACTGTGTGGGTTTTCAACCCGGTGAACCTGATGGAATGTTTCTGTCAGCGATCTGATCCGACTGCACGAGGAGCTGACGAAGGAGCGCGACGAGCTGCTGAGGACCGAGGAGAGTCTGAGGGACAAGTTACACCAGGCCTCCGTCGCCCGGCAGGAGATGGAGGCTCAGAGGCAGAGCGCCGAGGAGACCATCGCACAGGTGAGCGTGGAGACACTGGCGTGATACCGACCGACCTCGGATGTTTGTCGAATCGCTCGTGGGGCTGGAGGTCCTCGTTGTTTCCTCTCGGCGTGTCTCGAACGCAGCTCCAGCAGGAACTCCAGGTGCAGCGGAACGAGATTTCCCGGGAGATGAGGCTGAAGGAGAAGCTGGACCAGGAGGTGAAGCGTCTTCACGCGGACGTGGAGGCGAAAATGGCCGACATCAAAGCTCTGAATCAACAGGGTCAGAAATCCAAAGAGGAGCAGCTGCGACTGGAGCAGCAGCTGAAAGAGATAAAGGTGAGCTTTTGTCGTCTTCGTCCAAAACAACAGTGAATTATGAATGAATTGTGGTATTTTGAAGGTTGTACTTACCACAACTGTGCATGTTTCAGAGAGAGATTTTTGTTTTTCGGACATGATTCACAAAGGGGGCCAACAGAGAAACGTCTCCTGTCCCTGTTAACTAAATGCTTTTCTTTTGTTGTTTTGGGATGGAACCTTTTTTGAATGTCATTATGTAACCGTCTGTTTGGGTGCATCCAAATGCTGAAGTTCAACCAGTCTATTAGATACTTTATAAGATGGGTCGGTTTATATCTCGTATTCACCCACATGAGCCTCAGCGCATCTTTACATCTTCCGTGTCACAGCAGCTGTTCTACTTCATGGTTAACTACTACTACAACAACAACAACAACAACAACAACAACTGTGTGTGATGACGTACTGCACATTTACTGAACAGCTGAAATCAATAATCCTTCGTGCGCCCACACTTCCTTCCGTCCGTCCCTGTGGCTGTGAAGGCGCTGAGTGAGCGCTGGAGCAAAGAGCTGGAGCAGGCGCAGGCCAAGAACACCAAGCTGCAGCAGGACAGCGAGCAGCTGTCAGCCAGCAAGGAGCACCTGACACTGGAGAACCAGCAGAGGGCCAACGAGCTCAAGGTACCCCCCCCCCCTCTCTCTCTCTCTCTCTCATTCAGTCTCCACGACACGTCCTAACTCCCGCTCTGTTTGTGTCATCCTTCGCCCCCGTCTGTCAGATGAAAGAGGAGGAGGTGACGCAGATGCGTCATGAGATCTCCAAACAGATGAAGATGAGAGAAGCCATCCAGAAGAAGTTCCACCTGATGGAGGACCAGAAAGCCGAGGTGGACGTGCAGAGGGAGACTCTGAAGTCTCTGATCACCGGTCTGGAGAAAGGTGTGTGTGTGGGTGGGGGGGGGGGGGGGGGTGCGCGGGTTTTTTGGGGGGGGGCTGCTCTCGTGCCAATTTCGCAACCTCGTGTGTTTTCAAACTTCCCGCTGTTCCGATCAAAGGTCGCAATCTCTCTCCTCAGACCTGGAATCTTCCAGAAAGCAAGTTGAAGTGGACAAAAAGGCCATAGACGAGCTGATCCGAGAGCGGGACACCTTGAACAAGGTCAGCTGAACTTCCCCCGGTCACCGTTCCTGCTCCTTTACCAAGCCAAGCCGCGTCGCGGCCTCATTTCAAACTCGCCTTTCGCAAACCCGTGGTCTCCGCGTCGCGTGCCGTCCACAGAACACGATCAAAGCCGCCCAGTCCACCGAGAAACAGCAGAATCTGGTGAAGCTCCTGGAGCAGGACAAGAAGACCCTGGAGCATGAGATCGGTGGATACCGGCAGGAGGCGCAGAAGCAGCGCAAGATCATCCAACAGCTGGAGAAGGAGCGCGACCGCTACATCAACGAGACCAGCAGCCTCATGCAGAAGGCAAGCGTTCACACACAGGAGCCTTGGGGCGGGGAGGGGGGCGGCGGGGGGGTTCATGTTGATTTTCATTGGCTGAGAATCAGTCGGTGTCGAACTTCTCTCCTCCACAGGTGCAGCAGAAAATGGCGGATGTTGAAGTGAGCGAGATGGAGATGTTCGAGTGGAAGAAGAAGGTGACGGAGGCGGAGTCCAAACTCAAACAGAAGGAGAACCTGCTGGAGTCCGTCGTGGCTGAGAGGAACCTGTACAGCAAACACCTGGTGGAGGCTCAGGTCAGTGATGTCATCGCGACGGACGCACCAGATGCTGATGCTGACTCTGCTTGCACAGACTGAAATAACCTGTTTTTTGTTTTGTTTTTTTAGTCTCGTTTTTTCTTTACACAATTTTCATTATCTATGTGCACATTTTTCTTTGAGTGTTTTACTCTGCCTGTTTGCCCCGTGCACTTTGTCATGTCCTTTGTGAGCTGCACATTTCCCCATCCGCGGGATGAATAAAGGGTTTTCATTCTATTCTGTTCCAAAAACTCTTTGGAGGTATTGTGGCCGATTGTAGCTTTTCAACAGCGCCGCACTTTCACTGCCACACACTGCTCACATTTCATTTCTCACATTACCAACAAACAGTGCTGGTTCAGCTGTCGGAGGCCCCTGAGGGGCTCAGTGTCTTTTTTAGATAAACTTCAGGATATAGAATTGAGGAGCCAGGGATCAAATAACCACCGGCATGTGTCGGTGAAGTGTCCAGACATGAAGCGTCGCATTGAAGGACCAGATTGAGTTGTTATGGTTATGAATTCTTCTTGGTAGATTCTCGGTGGGGAGGGGGGGGTTGTATTTTTTCTCTTAATTCTGAACAGCAACAGTTAAAAAAAGAGTTTGCTTCTGTTTTTGCAGGAAGAGATCACCGAGACCAAGAGGAAGACGAAGATCATGAACAACCAGGTGACTCGGCTGAGGGATGAGATCGCGGCGAAAGAGCTGGCGCTGTCCAAAGACCAGCAGGAGCAGAAGCGCTTGGAGAAGGACAACGAGTCCCTGAAGGTATCACGGTCTGATTCATGCGTCTTCAGGCACAAACGGAAAACAAGCAGGAATTTTTTTTCCGGTCCTTTCGTTCATTTGACTTTAGACTGGAGCGACCCCTCGAGGAAACTCCCTTCCCCTCCACTCGTACCCGAGCTGTTCCACTCTCGTGATCCCTGGGTTTGCTCTGTTCCAGGTAGATCTGCAGACGCTGAAGCTTCAGCTGGAGGAAACAAAGCAGCACGTTGAGAGTCAACAAGCAGAGCAGCACAAGCTGCAGAAGATTATCGCCGACGCTGACGCCGAGCACATCCAACTGAAGAAACAACTGGACCAGGTGAAGTTCAGAAGGAAAGGGAGTCGGACGTATCGAGGGACGGAAAAAAAGACGTTGAACACATTTCTAATGGTTTGTTATCGAAATGACCCTCCAGGTGATGAGAGAGCGAGACAGCCTGGCTAAACAGCTGCTGCGGCGAAACCATGAGCGCACCCTGCTGTACGAGAAGATCAGGATCCAGCAGTCCATCCTCAGCAAGGGAGACTTCCACTTCAACCAGCAGCTGGACGACATCCGCCTGCTGAAGGTGGAAATCAAGCGGCTGCGGCGCAAGAAGAGCATCATGGACAGGACGCTCCCCGACACCGAGGAGCTGAGGTAACCGAGGGTCTGAAGAGAAAGGGGGGGGGGGATCGGGAGAAGACCAGGAGACGGTGCGGCGCTAGAAATAACCTTCCGCCTCCGCGAGGCTTCAAAAACTCACTCTGTTCATTTTGTTCTTCTCCATCGAAACATTGCAAAGGCACTGCTCAGTAAACGCTTCAATAATCCAGGCCATCGCTGTGTGAAACACCGAGGGTTGTGTTGTGTCGCAGGCGCGAGCTGTTCCACCTGCAGAGGGAGCTGCTCAAAGAGAGGAAGAGGAGCAGTGTCCTGGAGGAGCAACTGAAACCCATAAACATCCACCGATGGAGGCGTCTGGAGGTGAGGGACCCGTGTGAGTGAGTTCCTCACCGAGGCAGCAGCTCGACAGGGCCTGTCCATCACTTAGTGCCTCACGGGATCACATGGACAATAAGGCTACAGGGTGAAAACTGTTTCTCCCACAACTGTGTTTGGAACCAGAACATCAAAGCCGCTTCGGTCAGGATAAAAAAAAAATAAAAAATGGTTCGGTTGTGGGTGGGATCGCAGGGGTCAGCACCACTGACTGAAGGTGGATGTCGGTCACAGTCTATGTAAACACAGCAGACACTTTGAAATGGAAGACTTTTTTTTATATATGTATAAAACATGTGACCCAGTCCGTTACAGTATGCACAGACTTAATGTGCTTGATTTGATGCTGAGTCAGCAGCTTGTTGTGATTCCCCCCCCTGCAGGGCAGAGACCCCGGCAAGTACGAACTCATCCTGAAGATTCAGTCTTTACAGAGGAGACTTATCTCCAAGACCCAAGAGCTTGAGGAGCAAGAACTCCTTCTACAGGTGAGACACACACACACACACACACACACACACACACACACACACACACACACACACACACACACACACACAGACTTCTCGAATTATTTCAGCATATAGCGGCTTTGATAAGGGAGACACAGATAACAAATCTCTAGTGGAATGTAAATATAGAGACGATTTGTTATTATTATTATTATTAATAATAATAATAATAATAATAATAATAATAATAATATAATAAACTTGATTTGTATAGCACATTTCATACAATCATTGCAGCTCAAAGTGCTTTACAATAAAAGGAGCATTAAAAAAGGAACATAAGAGCATTTAGAAACGTGACAGAAGTGAAAGAGATGAAATAAAATGCAATTATAAAATAAACATGTAAATAAATACGTAAACACGGCCGAATTCTCCAGGTTGGGAAACATCCAAGCTCACTCACATAATCTCCGTCTCTCCTTTCGCTCCTCCTCGTCGGTCCACCGAAGGAGAAGGAGAAGCTGTACGTGGAGCTGAAGCACATCCTGGCCCGGCAGCCGGGTCCAGAGGTGGCAGAGCAGTTCCAGCAGTGTCAGTGGCTCCTCCGGGAGAGAACCACGAAACTCAAGGTCCTCACGCACCATCGCCGACGGCCCCGTCCTCTGCGATCGACAGAACTGGACTTGTCACGATCGTGCGGACTGAACGCGGTTTTCTCATCCCTCAGGTGTTGGTGGCAGAGGTGAGGGTTCTGGACTCAAAGATGAGCGAGTACAAAAGTGAGAGTCAGAGGTTGGGCGACGAGCTGGCGAATGTTAAGAAGAAATACCTCAGTCAGAAGAGGCTCAGGTGAGGTGTTTCACCTGTCATCTCCATGGCAACACCGCGCAACAGCTACGGCCTTCGTTTGAGTGGTGTTTACTTGTGTGTGTGTGTGTGTGTGTGTGTGTGTGTGTGTGTCCATAGTGAGCAGAAGACCCAGACCAAGCTGGAGCACCTGGACCATCTGCCCCAGCTCAGCAGCAAACCTCACTTCACCGGAGGAGGCTTCAGGATCGACAACCCCGTGAGAAGATGATGGACAGAAGGCGAGATCATGGTGGAACTTGTCCGTTTGAAACCTTGAACTTCCTGTGGCTGGGGGAGGGAGAGGCGGAGCTCTGAAACCAAAATCAAGCTCCAAGCGAAACACAGGGCAGACGGGCTTTGATGTGAAACCGGATGGAGGACTCTTGTTCTCGGTGACAACCCACATTGATGCACTGCTGCACGGATGTTTTTGTGTGACAGGGTGAATGTTTGTGAAGCACTTCGAGGGGGTCAGCGAGACTTGGGAAGCTGTGGATGAATGCAGACCGTTGACGGTATTCCTTTGAAGATGGAATGTTGACATCAAAGTCACTCCGTCAGAGCTATTGTTCTGATGAGACCAGGACTGATCTCCGCACTGTCATTATACAGTAGGCTATGGTGCCTTTTGTGTTTCATGTGCGTGTGTTTAATGTTCTTTTCATCAAAATCTCTTTCAGTTACTTCACTCCTGGTCAGATGATGGCAGGGAACTCGAGGTCAGATTTTAGTGTCATATCAATTTAAAACCCAAAGAGTCAAACTACTGGAAAATTATTCAAATTCTAAGTGGCCACGTTCAAATATTGGAAAACACAGGGACGATTCTGCCGGTTTCGTCAAACTTTTTTGTCAACATTCAAAGGACGTTGAGTGATGGTACGATACCTACGTGTTCCAATCAAGGACATTGCTTAGTAAATGAGTCAAACAGTCTAAATGATCATCATTTGTATTGAGGTTGTTGCTGTTTTTGTTTGTTATCATTAAATACAATTTGACCGCAGAAGCAAAAATTGTAAAATGGTGAACTAGAATCATTGGTACATTAGCGCCCTCTGCTGCTCGGCCACCGTTCGGGCAGTTTGAGTGGGAGCACCCAGGCTCAGTGAAGAGTGAATCCTTGTGTGATGATTCATAGCAAGTATATTTCAAAACTAAACTTTTCTTATTATCTTTTTTTTTTTTTTACATGGGGATGTGTGGCAAAATGAATGACAACCTGTCTGTGTAGAGCAGCTCTTTGACACAGTGTCACCACCAGAGGTCATCAGAGTAAAGTGGCAGACCCAAGAGAGCCTCTCAAGAGAGGTCTCCCACTCTAATATACTTTCAACCGCCCATTGATAAAAGCAGATAATCCTTTGATGATCTGCTTTTATCATGTCTGCGCTCAGCAAAATGCATTCATTTCCAGATCTTTACATCAAAGTCCTTGCGCCGTCAATAAACACTCAACTGTTTTCAGCTCGAAGGAGTTTGGGAGAGGTCCAAGCTGACGCAGAGATAAGAGGGGACACATCTGTCACATAAACACACCTGTTTACACCATGAAGGTGAGCAATAAGAGGGGGAATAACATTTAAAAAATGTTGCAGCTCAATGTGTCTTCAGAAATGTGGCCGTCCTGACATGTCTTCCTCCTCTATGTTCAGCTGTTCTCTAAGTGATGCCACAGAGAGAGCAATCCTAGTCTGCAATTTGATCTAAAAATGATCGATTCGAACCAGCCCAAACGTGATCGTAGAATCATTGTACGAAGGAACTGAAAAACGAGGTTGAGATAAATTTGCATAAAGAACAGGAAGTGCTGCTTGATCTTTTCATTTTCCAGCTTGTCATGAGTGACGAGTTTTCCCGTAATGTAAAGTGGCCGAGGAACTTATCGCATGCTATGAAAAAACGGTAGCGTGCGGTGTTATTGTGATACGTTATTATTGTGCGTTATGTGTAAAACGCTCAAATAAACTACAGGTATTCAATTAAAGGTGCAGTGCGTGATGTAGTAAGACAATGATGTTTTACATCTCTATCATTTTTACACTCCTGATTGGACCCTATGTGGAGCGATTCTGGTCCGCGAGCCATATGTTTGACACCCCTGGTTTAAAGGGGACATTTGGTGTTTCACAGATATACTCTCTTCTACAGGTCCAGACCCACTCCCTGATCCAAATACTCTATTTTGAGAAAAGCTGCCCATGGATAAGCCCTTTGTATTCAGGCAAAGATTCTATCAGGAGAGGGTCCTCATTTCTACGGTAGCCATAAATGGACAAACCGACCACCACAGGCTTCAGAGAGGGCCTTTGGGTGTTTTCATATTATGAAGGCAAGGCCGAAATGTGTGGCTTCATTAGTCAGTTCAATTCAATTCCACTCATTTAGACCTTTAAACAAGTAGGTTTAGACAATGTCAGTAATAACTCTGACATAAAGCTCCATATGTAATGTGGTTTTGTGCAGTCACCGTCGTGTGTGTGTGTGTGTGTGTGTGTGTGTGTGTGTGTTCCCTGCAGGAGACGGGAGCAGAGGACTCTGCGGAGTCCGTGGAGGAGTTCCAGGCGATTCTCAGTGAGCTGGTGGGCGACGAGCGCATGGACTGGGTCCGGGCGGAGTACGAGAAGCTGATCAGGGCTCTGGAGAAGTCCCGGGAGAACGAGAGGAGGCTGATGACCAAGTGCAGGGAGCTGAACACAGAGATCGTGTCCAGCACCACCAAAGTGGCCGCCGCTCTCAAACTGTCCTCTGAAGATGAATCGACCATCGCCTCGCTGAAGAGGGTGAGTCCACGGCACCGCAACACGAGCGGCCACAGCATTCAGAGATGTGGCCTGTTATATGTGTAACTCGGGTCATGTAGATCAAAAGTATAGCATTGCAACAATAACGAGGTTTTGACATGATCATCATCTTCTCAATCAGTGGTTCAGAACTGCTCAGGGTTGTGGTTGACAGGCCGAGACCCAAATCAATGGTCTATGTGAGTATTTGCATCACAGGGCATCATCGCCACTTGTACTTTCAAGGAGTGTGAATAGACGGCAACTCCATTTCGTGCAAAAAAAAAAATCCTCTTCAAAATAAAAGCACTGTTTTTTCCCACTGAAAACAGGCCCGCGACCCGCTTTCGGGTCACGGCCCACCAGTTGAGAATCACTGGTCTAAATCCACTCATAGATTTAGAGTAAATAATCATCGGGTCCATATTAACGTTCTAATACATTCTCCTGCAATCGGAGGCTCCTCACCCAAACGCTGTCCTCTGTCCAACACTGCAGGAGCTGGACAAAGCCTGCAAAATGGTCGATGCCACTCACGAGAAGGGGAAGAAGGACAAAGAGACGATCAGGAGATTAAAGGAGGAAATCTTCCACCTCCGCGTCCTGAATGAAGAACAATCGGGTTCCTCTCTGCAGCAGGAGAAGAAGTGAGCCACCTCGCACCCTTCCCCTCCTCGCTCATCTTCAACCATTGGTCGGATCGCTGCCAACATCTCTCCCTCATTTCCTCAGTAATCTGCTCAAAATCAACGAGGAGCTGACGAGGGAGCGCGATGAGCAGCTGGCGACCGAGGAGAGTCTGACGAAGAAATTACACCAGGCCTCCGTCACGCAGGAGGAGACCGAGGCTCAGAGGCAGAGCGCCGAGGAGACCATCACGCAGGTGAGCGTGGAGACACGAGCCCGACCTCCCTCCGACGTTGGGATTCCACTCTTTCGACGCATCGCTATAAAGCGCGTCCTTTTTGCTTTGTCTCGAACGCAGCTCCAGCAGGACCTCCAGGTGCAGCAGAACGAGATTTCCCGGGAGATGAGGCTGAAGGAGAAGCTGGACCAGGAGGTGAAGCGTCTGCAAGTCAGCATGAAGACAAAGATGAACGACATCAAAGTCCTGCAGCAGCACTGCCAGAGGTCCAAAGAGGAGCAGCTGAACATGGAGCATCAGCTGAAGGAGATCAAGGTGAGTGGTGGAGTGGAGGGAGCACCGTCTCTACAAATGTGAAGTCTTTGTGAAAGA
>JAFBJT010108330.1:41209-51894 GCA_016785325.1 Chascanopsetta lugubris
TTTGAGAGCGGGGGGGGGGGGGGTAAACATCATAAGCACATTCGACAGCACGTGTCAAACTGGTGTGGCCCTCGGTGAAAATGTTGAAATGAATTGGACGCCCCTGTTTTAGAGTGAGGAAAACAACGCTCCGTACATTTAGTTTACCCGTCTAGACTAAAAAAATAAATACATCAGTTCCCATTCTAATCTTTCCAAAAAATATCAACTTTTATACATATGACTTCCAATCAGTATTAAACAGCATCTATGGCAACTGTAAGAAAAAATAGAGGGAAGCGTAAATCAATTTTACACGATGTCAGCCCGAGACATCCACCTTTTCTTTCTCATTTGCCTCTTCCTGCACATCCACCTGTGCTTTATGTGACACTTCGGAGCTTGTTAGCTTGGTTTGGATCCATTTGAACACACGCGGCTAATTGGGGCAAACACTGGCAATAAAGTTTGTTCTCATTCGGGAGAAATTCTGGGATGTACAACGGTTTTGTCGCTGCTGACAGAGATACTAAAAGAAATACATAGGTTGACCTTACTGACAAAAGAGGGGAAGAGGGTGCGAAGTGGCTTATGAGCATCCAAGCGCAATGGGGACATGCGTTTCAAAAAGTTGAGCATTTTCTCAGATCTCACTTGGTCGTCCGAGTCCGAGTTTTCATTGACGTCAGAAGCCGGGCTCAAAGGATCGTGGGCAAGGTTGTCGTCGGACACATCCGTGCTGTAACCACTTCCTGTCTGGGATCCCGTCGACCCATTGGACTTGGATATTCCCGTCTTCCCCCCGGCGTCCGTGTGTCCCATCACTCCGAACGCATTGTAAAGAACGGCTCCTGACTGGCGGCCCCCTGATAGACAACAAATTGTACATACGTTCAGTTTCACCGAATCCCCGTCGATCACTTTCTTGGGGCATTGTGGACGTTTTACCTTTGACGGTGAGATTCTCGATTCCGCATTCGAACATGATCCAGCCCCATTTCTCGAGGGAGGACCGGCCCAGGTCGCCTGAGTTTCCCTGTGCATCCGTCTCATCTACCAGTGAAAACTCCTCCATTTCCTCGAGGCCAAACAGCACTTTGGACTTCTCGAAGGGGATTGCGGTAATGGCACATGTGCCGATGTCTAGAGAGGGAATGTGAGAATATAGAAAAGTGATTCTCAACTGGTGGGTTGGGACCAAAAAGCGGGTCGCTGACTCATTTTCAGCGGGTCGCTGACTCATTTTCAGCGGGTCGCAGGTCTTTGACGGGGAAAAAAAGTTGCTGCCGTGCTTATTTTTGAAGGGGATTTTGAATGCGTCGGCGTGTCGTCCATTCTCACTCCTTAACAGTAGGTGGCGGTGAATCCTTGTACTGCTGATATGCACACGCGATTCCACAGATAGAAAGAAACCCAGCAAAGTTTCTTTGCGTATGCTAATTGACCAGACGCAAGTACAACACCGGCTAAATGAAACATGGAGTTTCTTATATTGATGTGGGTCGCGGCTCGTCATCAGGGGTGATGGTGGGTCTTCACCCCAGACCAGTCGAGAACCACTGATATAGAATATACATACAACTGCAAATTGTGAATTGGGGCTCGATGAGTAGAACGCGCGTCGAAAGAAAGTCTTGTGCAATAGGTGAACGAGGAAAGAGGTGATGTCGAAGTCCACGGACACGTCAAACGTAACAGATCTGATATTCTGCAGAACCGACCTGTGGAGTCGAGGCCTCGTAGCTGACTGTGGATACGGTGGATGTTGAGTCTGGCGGCGATCTCCTTGCCCTTTTCGATACCCGCATTGGAGCGCAGCGAGCCCGAGGACTGAGGCTGCATCTTGGTGGCAGAGGCGTATTTCTCCAGCATGACAGAGGGCCGGCCATGTTCGGTGGCGTTGGGAGTCTCTTCCACGATTCCCCTGAAAGTAGCAGAAGACAATTTGTAGCTCAGCGTGACTGAGAGAGAGAGAGAGAGAGAGAGAGAGAGAGAGAGAGAGAGAGAGAGAGAGAGAGAGAGAGAGAGAAATTCTCCGGATTTCTAACAGATTTTCTCAAAAGTCTGGAACTAAACTGATGAATAGGAGCAGACATGACATCCAAATGACTACAACGGAATCTCTCAGCAGGCAGTATGATGCACTCATTAATCATAATTTACATCAATCAGCTGGGAAGAATTGCTCCGAAAAAGGCCTGGTCAGAGGATGCATGAATGCGCGCACGCACACACACACACACACACACACACAGTGACACAAGGAGTACTGCGGATATATTACCTATTCATCCTGAACTGCGTGGCGATCCTGTCGAAGCACAGCGCCACAAGTGACACGTGCGTGACACACTTACTGGAGCAGGACGGTGACCCCTCCTCCACAGAGGCCTGCAGCAGGCAGAGGTTGACCTGCAGACAAACACAACAACACAAACACCACAACTCAACCAACATGAAGCACAAATCAAAAACCCATCAATCGCATACATTTAAGTTAACTTTATGGGCGGGAAGATTCGAATAGAATAGAAATAGCGGACATTGATTGTGACAACACAACATGCGCATCATCATGTGTTTGTGGTAGGATTCATTAAAATTCATGTTCTTTAATTGGCCAGTTCAAAGGTGCAGTGTGTAAGATTGCAGTCAGTTTTGTGACCGAAAAAAATATGACAACACAACTGCATGCCAATATTTTCATCAATTTATAATCAACTAAACGTTTTATTGTTTGTTGATTTTACAGTAGCAAAGGCACTAAACACCTTCTGAGTTTTAATGACAGCTGAAGTCTTCCACAGGTTCTCCTGTATGCTCAGCAGGATGGGGGTGTGGTGATGGAACCATACCATACGATATGCAACTTCACCTCTCGATGCCACCAAATCTTACACACTGCACCTTTAACGTGCGGATCATCAACACCACGTGTCAAACATGTGACCCACGGGCCAAATCTGCCCTGCCACGTCACTTGATGCGGCCCGCGACAGCTCAGAGGCATATGAAGGATCTACAAATACAAGTCTAAAGCATCCGTTGCCCACGAACTCTAGTGAATTACACACGCCACGTTGTGTGTCTCGCAATATATTCAGTGTGTTTACATTTTTACATGTATGGAAAAGCATACACAATATTTGTGACTTGATGTTAAGTTGTAAATACATTAAATCCTACAATTAAAACCGGCCCTTTATGAGTAACAATAATGTGCCCCTTGGTGAAAATGAGTTTGACAGCTCAGATCTAGACTGTCCAACAAACGACATCGTGTGCGTCAACCATCAAAATGTAAAGTGATGTAAAGCGAAGCTGGTGATTCTCTCCTGCTCAGAGTTGCCCTCTCATTATTCAGGGTCACGGCTCTCACCTTGGGGATGGAGACGTTGGCTTGAAGGCCCTTGATTTTCACATTATCCGGTTTGACGGACAAGTCGGTCTGCCCCTGGGAGATGTTGATGGAGCCAGGGGTCGTGCCCTCTGTCTTGGACAGCTTGTGCTCAGGCTTGCCTGTTTGGCTCTGAGTGGATCCAGATCGGAAAACAATGAGACATTAGTCAGAGGGAGAGAAGTGGGCATTTCTCTTTTTTATTTTTTATTTTTTTGGATCTCAAAACAATTAGAGAACAAACACTTCATTTCACACTGTGTGTCAACCACGTTTACTCACAGACTCGGTGACTGTGGACTTGCTGATCTGGTAGGCTTCATTCAGGACTTTCCCGTGTAGGTCGTCCAGAATTGTTGCAGGATGGCGAATACTGGCAAAGTGGACCATGGACTCAATGTACCTGTGACACAGACACAAGGTTCCAAAGCATTAGAGACAGTATCAAAACAATTCACCCATCAAAGTAAAAAAAACAACACTCATCATCGCTGCTTTCAGACACATAAGACAATACGGAGTTCATCATATGTAAAAGGCAATGTTTGATAATGGCCTGTGTCTTCAGCTTCCTACATTTGATCCCATTAGCAAGGCGCGCTATGCAGGTGCTACCACGCTGTTGGATTGATATCCAACACACTTCCCCTTAAAAGCTTCACAGAGGTAGAAAGACCAAGAACCAGCTCAGAGTCTGAGGACTCTGACGCACTGTCAGCAGATTTCCAGAGCTGAAACGCCTCATGCATGGGGATTAAAAAAAGACTTGAGGTCAAATCACAGCATCAAACTAAAAATAACCACGCACGTGCAGTGGGAGACCGACCGGGAGAGACGGGGTTCTCATCTCATTGAAATCAGGATTTCTGGGATGAATCCGGACCAGGATTTAAAATGTGGCTTTTAAGAAAAGCGCGGTGGGAAAGCGCGGGCAGCAAACGGAGAGGTTGAAGGCAGAAAAGAGGAATCGTGTTTTATAAGAGCGCTCAAAATGTCTGTTGTTTGTCGTTACCTGTCCAGGGACTCAGCCACGAGCGGTGTGAGCACCACATTGACGGCCCCCTTCACCTCCACGATAGCGGTGGTCCTGGTTTGAGCTAACGGCTGCTCCAGAGTCCAGTCGTCTGTTGTGGTGTCCTCGTCCGTGTTGTCCATGGCTCTCTTGTCCAAGGGGGTGTATGGAGTACTGTGGCAAATACACAATTTCTAAATATACGGCATAGTAGCAGGGGCAATGGGCAATTTTCCAAAATATCAACATAGTATGTATAGTTGGCAATCTGCCCTTTGCATCAACAGCCTGCCACGATCGGCTGCGCTCCCCCTCCCCAACTCAAACTCTCGACCATCCTGGACCATGTCCTGCTGCAGCCCCCACGGCCCAGCTGCCCCGGACCAACGGCCTGTGCGGTTGAGGCCAGTTGGCAAGAGGGGTAGTTTGCGAGCCAGATCTCTTGCCCATTGAGCCCATAGACCAAAACCTGCTAGAGCTCCATCCAAGACTGGGGAGGCTGGGGAACCATGGGAACCCAGTTCCAGTTGGAGCCGGGAGGCAAAGCAGACAGAGGGAGCACCGGTAGCCACACCCTGGTTCTTTAAAGGTGCAGTGTGTACGGTTTGGGTCAAATTGATTGAAATGGATTTTTTGCAAAAGATGTTTAGCAAAGGATAGAATGTTTTTATGACTGCGTAACTACCTTGGTGTATATCATTCATTGTTTTCATGACTGTGGGATCACCTTGTTATATTGACACAAGGTGTGGGTCCTCTCTATGGAGACTGCCATGTTTTTACAGTTGTCAAGAGTGGAGAAATTGAGTCTTAATGACAATTGAAGGCAAAGTGAGGCTATTTTGCTGCAATAAATAACTACATCAAGAGATGTCACTCAATCCTACACACTGTACCTTTAAGGTTGTACACACTTTACTGGATACACGCCTCTTTTGGGACTACCATGAAGTCAGTGTTGAGGAGGATGTCATTTGTTAGTTTGCAGACCCCATTTTAGCGCTATTGTTGCTATTGCAATGCTAGCTCGCTAAAAACACAGAGTGAAGGCACACGTCTTACACATCAGACCAAAGTGATTTTACTAACAACCCGTGACCTGTGTTACTTCATATAGTAGCCGACCTAAGATGCATAGAGGGAACAGACAACCTACTAATTCCTTGGCATTTTAAACATAGACATTTTCCATCCAATTATGTAAAAGTTGATTACGTTTAAGTGAACAGATGTGCCAAAAGTCAAGATATTCCCTCAAGATCACGCTAAGATTTAACAATCACAAAGCAAAATGTGCTCAGTGAGGGTCACAGTAACCTTGGCCTTAGAAATGGAACCCAAAAAATATATATAATCAGTTCATCCTTTTGAGTCTGTGAATGTTTGTACCGTATTTCAGGAAATTCCCTCATGAGATATTGAGCCCGTTTCCATGACACTGAAAACTCCGGTTTGAGTTACCTGATTATTCAAGTGCTCATGTAAACAGCATTCTCCGATTTCCTTAATGATTTCAAACGTGTTTTTACATCTGCGCATGCGTTGAGTCACAACTTGAGCAGAGGACGAACTAACTACTACAAACATGGCGTGCAGCAGCGGAAAGGGCCAGTCAACAAAGAGACTCTTTGGAAGAGTTGGCGTGGACATCGCAGTGTCTCGGTTTGGGTCCTGCTCATTAACTGAGAGCCCATCCGTCATGACCGGAGCGAGGACCGGAGCGAGGACCGGAGCGCGGACCGGAGCGCGGACCGGAGAGAGGACCGGAGCGAGGACCGGAGAGAGGACCGGAGCGTGGACCGGAGAGAGGACCGGAGAGAGGACCGGAGAGAGGACCGGAGAGAGGACCGGAGAGAGGACCGGAGCGAGGACCAGAGCGAGGACCGGAGAGAGGACCGGAGCGTGGACCGGAGAGAGGACCGGAGCGAGGACCGGAGAGAGGACCGGAGAGAGGACCGGAACGAGGACCGGAACGAGGACCGGAGAGAGGACCGGAGCGAGGACCGGAGAGACGTACAAAACGTACAAATATAGAGGCCACGGGCTGTCGCAAAAAAGTGAGAGTGAAAAATGTGGATTAAATACCTGTTGTTTTCTCCCATGAGCTGAAGTCCTCTGTCCAGTAGGGAGCTGGCTGACAGGCCCTGCTTTATCACCTGATGAGCAAAGGAAAGAGGAAATAACCTGAAGATGCACACGACATCTTTAAAAAGCAAACACCGACACATCGTTCTTGAGATTGTAATGTACGTTACGCTCTCTGCAAACCTTAAAACTGGGCACAGAGAGCTGATCGAAAGAGGTGGAGCTCTCTTCGCTGGTGGGCGTGTCCAGGTCTAGGGGGCGGTGCAGAGACGACTTGGATGTCCTCTTATTAGTGGGCTGCTTCACAGACCAATTCGAGACCTGACAGGAGAGAGGGGGGGGGGGAACGTCAGTAGATATTTCATTATATTAAGATAAACATCTGCACAGATGTGGGCCAAACATGTCATGCGCTACCTGGTAGTGGGCCAGGTAGTTCTGGTAACACGCCATGACATGTGGCTGCCGGGTGACCGGTCCTGGTTCCGCCGTCTTCTCCGCCTCCACCGAACTCTCCTCCTCCATGGCCAGCGCAGAGACGAAAGAGGCCTGGGACGTGTGACTGGGCAGGGGCTGGGGCGGGAGAGGCGGCAGAATGGGGGGCAGCGGGAGGGGGCGTGGCTCTGTGATCAGCTCCCCGTTGAGAACATAGGTGAGGGGACCCTCGACGCTGTGGTAGATGGAGCTCCGGCTGGGGAAGTCAAGGCAGAAATGAGTGTTTGGTGGATGACGTTGCATCACGTTTCAACTTTAGAACAATGAATAAGAGCGGATAGGAAAATAAAATGTCACTTTTCGACAGCGTTTCTAAAAAAAAAAAATCAAACTCCGACAAAGCATCAAGGGGCTTGTAGCTGCGTAAACCTCTCCTTTGTTAAATGGATTCTTTGCGTTTACACAGAGGCTGGTATCAATTACAGAGCGTGCGCAAATCAATGTGAAAGTGTTTAGGGGTCAAATCAAAGTTGACACGAAGCTGCAATAACACTGTGAAATCTCATTTGTGGAACACACCAGCAGGAGGTGACAACCCCACCCTGCATCAGCGTCACAGTCGTGATCGTTTTAAAGGTGCAGTGTGTAAGATCATTTTTGTGAGTTACAATCACACACTGACAATCTCCTGAAGTCATATTCACCTCAATGTATTTATTTTACCCTTAAATGAGCTCATTAATGCATGTTTACAGGAGGAACGGGTCCTCGCTATGAGGGCCGCCATGTTTTTACAGTAGCCCAGAGGGGACACGCAGTGAGTAAGATTGGTGACATCAAGAGGTGAAGTTGCGCCTTGTATCCATCACCTCACCCTCACCCTCCCGAACATGCAGGAGAACCTATGGTCATTGAAACTCAAAAGATGTTTAGCACGTCCACTTTGACTTCTGTAAAAACATGGCGGCTCCAGTACAGAGGACGCGCCCCCGCCTTAAAATAAACATTCATGCGCTCATACAAGGTAAACGGAGAAAAAAAATGAAACAATTCTAAATTCATGAAAACGTCAGTTTGCGATTGTTTTGTCATATTTTTAGAGGTGAAAAAAAAATGACAAAGATGTCACACACTGCACCTTTAACGTTTACATTGTTATCAGGGAAGATTGAATTCATATGATATATCACTTCATGGGCCAGTCGTGCTTGGGGTTAACGCATTTTCATAATACTGCGCATAACTATCACACTGCACTGAATGCTGTTCCTGTGACAGGCCATTCACCCTGTCACCACTTCAAACCATGAGACGACATTTCTGAAACGTGTCGGTAGAACGTTCAATAACGCTCTTTCCATCATCACCTCATGGGCTCAGCTGACCTGTAGTTCTCCATGTGATAAGGGGGCTGCTGCGGCTGCTGCATCTGCTGCCTCCTCTTCTTCTTGCGGCCCGGGTACGTCCCCGGACCCTCATCAGCGCTACTGATTGGCTCGAAGTCCTCGGCGGCGGAGAAGTAGGCCTCGCTGTCGGCCACCGACATGCTCGAGTCAGCGGAGCGGTACTGATGGAAAGTGTTGGAATCCGCCGAGGGAGTGAAGGGGAAGGAGCCGTAGCTGCGGCGCTGCCGCGGTGAATCCAGGACGTTCTCGTCGCTGCGGGACACCTCGCTGCTGAACTGCACGCCGCCGGCCAGCACCGGCGGGGGCTTGTCCGTGAAGACGGCGGCCGAGAGGCTCTTGGTGCTGCCCAGCCGACCCGAGTGCACGGACGACTGGCGCTTGAGGGGGGAGCAGAGGGGCGAGCGCACGGAGGCGCGGTCCTGGGAGCTGTTGGGGGAGACGGGCAAGCCTTCGGGCACGTCCCCCAGGGCGCTGCAACGGAATGGAAAACCGCTTTGAAGATAGAAAATTCAACGATTGTCGTTAAACAGGCTCAAAACGTGGTTTCTGAAAAAAATCAGGAAAAAAAAACAAAAAAACAGTATGATTCTGTATCTCCAATACTCACTCCGCAGGGCTTTTGCCATTCACGGGGAACATGCGCTCCTCTGTGCTCGGCGAGGGCGTCTCCCTCTCCCCAGCCAGCAGGGGCAGCGCAGCGCTGGATGAGCTGTTCTCTTCAGACGACGAGGCAGAGCTGTGGGAGCGCTGAGGCACCTGGAGACTCAGGTGCTGCTGGTCACGTCTCTCGGGCAGCTCCGGGGGCAGGCACGGCGAGTGCGTGTCCGTTTTCAGTCCGACGACTCTTCCTACGCAGAGGCACAAAGAGACAACCCTCTTCAAAGCTGCAGTGTGTACGACTGGGTGACATCTAGTGGTGAAGTTGCATGTTGTATCCATCACCTCACCTATGGTAGACTTCTGATGTCACTACAAAGAATATGTTGAAGTACGTCGAATATTTCCACTGTAAAAACATGGCGGCCCCATTAGAGAGGACCCTCCCCCCCTCCTCATGTAAACATACATTCATGGGCTCATTTAAGGGTAATGGAGAAAAAAAGAATACACTGAGGTGACATATGCAATGTAATGAGTATGTGATTGTTTTGTAATATTTTTAGAAGTGACAAAATGGCCAAAACCGTACAGACTGCACCTCCGATAGAACTCACCGAGTGTGTGTGTTACATTTGAGTGGATTCATCCAGACACGCTGAAAACGTAACCATGTTGCTGTGATCCAGAGGACATGTTCACCCACCTCTGAGCCTGTAATTCCAGGTGCTGACAAAGTCTTTCGCTGACTCGTTTACTGTGACGCAGCAGCAACAGTGCGTAACATTCGAGGAACAACAACAAATCACTGGCAACCTCCACATCAGAAACTACGGGCAACTCCCACAAAGGAGGTTCGTATAGCTACCTTTTTTGGATAGCTCCCTCATGCTCTCTTCCGCTCATCTTAAAATGCACTCCATCAAATAGAACCATTTAATTTGGTTTCTCTTAAGTATACTTCTTTCTCAACAATAAACCCCTACAGCGCCTGGAGGAGAGCAATTAAGGCTGATTCATGCTTTTTGGGGCTGAATCTGTAGCCGAGGCAGAGCTGTGTGTAGGTGGAGTGCATCAGTGTGAGTGTGTCGATCTGCCTAAACAATGTAGAATAGAACAGAACACTTTTATTCATCCCACAATGGGGGAGATATATACGTGTTACAGCAGCTCACAGTAACAAATCAAAGAACATTGAGATGTATTAAGTGATGGAGGAAAATGTGCAATAAGGAGCAGTCGATGCCTGACCACTAGAGGGTGCAAAAGGAAACTAGTGGTGGTCACAGAGTTAAACTTCTGGAATCAGGAAAAGCCTCATCTAGAATGACAGATCTTGTGGTTTGCGTCGGGGCGACGCGCAGGTGCGTTTTTCAGGAGGTACGGCTCGTGATGTAGCATTTAGCGCATCCGTCTCTGCTTGGCTAGCTTGCAGCTTCAAAGCCCAAGTCTAAAACGGCCATTTACGTTCAAGGAAACGAGCGGCCGTACAAACACAATTCCTACCATCCACTTTGGAGGTCTCCTTTGTGATAATCCACTCCCCTGGCTGGAGCAGGGACTGGCCGTACGACATGTCTGGCTCGGAGCTGCCGGAGCAGAAGGCAGAGGAGGAGGACGGCGTGAGTTCCTCCAGCTTGAAGAAGTCCAGGCCCATGTTGGTTCCTCCGAAGAACCTGCAGCCTCCGAGGCAGCCGCAGCGGTTTCTACTGCGCTTGTTCCGAAGACCCGCCTCTTCTGGCCACAGGAACCAGAGTCTGAGGAGAAGGGGGGA
>JAFBJT010108330.1:52140-65846 GCA_016785325.1 Chascanopsetta lugubris
TGGATGTGTATGTTTACATGAGGGGCGGATCCTCCCCATGGGGCCCGCCATGTTTTTACGGTAGCCCAGAGTGGACTTGCTCAAAATCGATCAAACTTTAATGACAACTGAGGGCTGCCATAGCTTCTCCTGCATGCTCCAATGGAAAAGGGTGGAGTGAGATGCAACACGCAACTTCACCAAAAAATATCAACAATCGCACACACTGCACCTTTAAATGATTGATTCATCACTTTGAGTCACTTCAAATGAAATGGTTCTAATTCTGTGATTTCAGTCTCTTGAATGTGGATATTTATCTGGATGTCTCTGATCCTGACGACATTCAATTGAATTTAGTTGATTTGGGGACAAAAAAATATATTTATTGGGTTTAGTCTTTTCTGGCATTTCACACATCGAACGAGAAGTCAGAAGGAAAGTTGCAAATAAAAAGAGACGGGCGCGGAGGTGGTGGCGCTGCTGTGAGGGACCAGCTCTTTGTAGTGTGTAAAATTTAACAACTTGCAGTATTTTATCTGTCGTCCGCCGGGTGAGTCTCTGTTCCTCTGCCTGTCCCGGTCAGCACCAAACAATCATCTATGTCTTCTTTCTGTTTGAGTCACGTTTCCCTGTCTACACACATTGAGCTGCTATAATGAGAAAAGTCATGTCCAACTATGAGCCAGAAAAGAACATCTGTACTGGTTAATGGCCCCCCGAAGACCTTTTATGAGATTCTAAATTGTTATGTTTAATTCATAGTCACCAGAGGAGGCTGATGTCCAAAATAATGATCGCATATCATGAGCTGGATCAGTGTGTACGACGGGACTAAAATGGTAACTTCAAGTATCACAATGAATGTTGGTGACTCATTTTACAATGAGGGGATTCAGAGAATGTTTAAAAGGTGCAGTGTGTAAGAATTCAGTCATTTTTGTCACTAAAAATATTACAAAACAATGACATACTGACGTTTTCATGAATTCATAATCACCTGAATGTGTTATTTATTTTCCATTACCCTTAAATGAGCCCATTAATGTGTATTTACATGAGGAGTGGGTGTTTTCTATGGGGGCCGCCATGTTTTTACAGTAGCCCAGAGTGTAAACGTCGTTGAGGTGATGGACACAACCTGCAAATTCAAGCCCTGGATGTCACCACATCGTGCACACACTGCACCTTTAAACACACCAGAGCTGCGGTTATTTCCCATCAATCCCAACAAATAAAGTTGAAGTCCAAAGTGACACTGGACAAGTGCGTGTTCTCTACCTCTTGGTCTGAGCGTCATGTAATTCCAGAAAATGCCTCTGGACTTCACATTTGGCCGGGTGGTCGGTGGCCAAGGCGATGTCGGCCGTGATGAGGTTCAGGTTGACCGAACCCGCCTCCAGCCAGACCGAGCGGCGCAGCAAAGGGGGCTGACCCGGAGCTGGCGGCTGAGCCGCTCCTTGACCCGGTCCGGCCGGCTGCAGCCTGGTGGCCTCACTGTGCTGCTGCTGCTCGATGAACTGCCGGATGTTGATGTCCTGCACCACGGCACTGATGCCCTCTCCCACCGCCTGGTTGTGCAGGTTACAGTTGGCGACACGGATAATACCCGTCTAGGAAGGAGAGCAGAGCGATTAGAGCAACGCACTGTGTTTGTACCAATTCAATCAAAAAAACAATAAAACATCCGGTTCCTCGTACGAGAGCAGCGCCTGTTTTAAAGCTCTCTTCTCGTAATATCGCCGTCCCGTGTTTCGAATGATTGTCTAAATCCTCCTCAGACAATCACTTCACTCACATTTTGTGTCATCCTACCTGGTTCATCTGCAAAACAGGTTTTAGAGGCAAAGTTTTTATTTTATTTTACATAAAATGCAACAGTTAGTTTCGTGACTGCTCCCAGATATAGTTTATGTAAAGTTACTGATTAAAGTGTTGTTTCTTGATACACATACTAGTTTTGGTTGTCATTAAAATATGCAGTGTGTAAGATTTTGGTCATTTTTTAAATATTAAATTTTAAATACCGGTATAATAAATCGTCCTATATAAAATATAATAATATTAAAAAACAATGACATACTGACATTTTCATGAATTTAAATCACTTAAATGCATTTTTCTTTTTCATTGCCGTTAAGTGAGCCCTTTAATGTTTATTTACATGAGGGACGGGTCCGCCATGTTTTTACAGTAGCCCAGACTGGACATACTTAGCATCTTTCCACTTTTAATGACAACTGCAGTCGACCACATGTTCTCCTGCGTGCTCCGAAGGGTGCGGGCGACAGATACAACATGGAACTTCACCAAATCTTGCACCCCGCACCTTTAAGTAATCACCACATAATTCTGTCGGATCGATTCAATTCTTTATCATTTACTGCCAAGACTATAGATGCCAACAGGCCTTACTGCTCGAATCCGGCACGTTGACGTCACGTTTTTACAACTGTTGTGAATGAATACGTATCGTCTCTTTCAAGACGTGAATAAATCATCGCGTTCGTAAAGGGAATAGAATGAATCGGTCGGTTCTCGTGATATCCTGTGCACAACACATACACCCAAACTGCAGGTAGATGAAAGTAGCCGGTCGTATTTACTTTGACGCTGGCAGCGCAGCCGTGTTCCACGATGAAGAGATCGAGCCCGTCCACAGCCAGCCGCGTCATGGTGTACTTCAGCTCCTCTGATGTGCGGCAGTGACCCGGCAGGCAGCTCGGCTGAAAGGAGAAGAACCTGCTCTTTAGAGGCAGCAGCAACTTCTCTCGCGCTCACAAAGGCGCCGTCTCCAATTTATTCTGACTGAGCTTTACATAGCAGCTCATTGCCCGCAGCCACAGCTGCTCGGCTGCCGCAAACTAATGAGAGCTCTCAGGCGGGGTCTTAAAAATATCCTTGTTAGTATTCACATACAAACAAGACGTTTGGCGACTTCTTTTCTCTCCACTCGGTTCCGTGCATCACGGCGCCGTCTGTTGTCATGTGCCGTGTTGTGTCTGGCTGCACTGCAGATCAATAGTATTGTGTTCGGGGCAGCTGTTTCATTTCTCCCTGTCTGTGTGTGTGTGCGTGTGTGTGTGTGTGTGTGTGTGCGTGTGTGTGCATTCTTAGTCATGCATCAACAGAGAAAGGTCTGTTAATTATCTGATGTCATTTGCACATTCATGCTTCACACTGGACACTTCTGACTGACATTTCAATATGACTTAATAAAGCCCCTTCGACCAAATGAGCCACGTCCGTCGCTTGCTGAGGGAGAGAGAGAGAGAGAGAGAGAGAGAGAGAGAGAGAGAGAGAGAGTCGGACGCACAGTTGCCGACTCGTTCATAACAAAGCTGGACAGCTCTGGCAGAGGGAGTGTAAATGAGTCAAGAGATGAGACTCAGATTCTGGTTTTGGAGGGGCTGCGTCTTCATCGAGGGGCCTGCATCCTTCACAGGCAGCAAGTTGACGACCGCTTGCATCACAGTGGCACAAACTAAGAGTCCCATTTCAAACAGCTCCTTCGAATGTGTCCTTCAACCCTAAAGAAGAAATGAGACTCTCTCTCGTGGCCCCACCATTCCCAGGATTCAATACTCTTTGGTGGCCTCGCATTGATTACCATGCATCTAAGGGAACTAATGATACGCGTGGTGAAAAAATGTGATAGATTTGAGAATTTCTCATCATGTCCGACTATAGCTCAGTTGCTAGGTAACGGCAGTAAGGACGAGGCAGGCTGACGACGGCGATCGCAGAATTTCTCTGCAGATCAGACCGTCTCGTCTGGGTTCAGTCTCTGGCGTCGGCGCAGTTTAATCAGCACCTGCATCGGAACTCCGGGAATAAGTTTGTACCTTGGCGTCGCAGATGCGACGGTCGGCACCATGCTGGCAGAGGACTGACGGTTTGGGTTGTTCGAGCTGGAACTCTCGGGATACGACATGGAAAACGAAGGTTTCACCCCACTCAATTATACTGGCCACCTGATTAGCATAGATGCAAACGGACACATTAGCCATTCAAAGAATTAAAAAAAAAATTTTTAAAAGAAAAGTACTGGAAATCATGTATGAACATTTTTGGCAGGACTTCACAATACCGGCAACAAGGATGTTGAACTGCTCGGTAATCTTGATCGTACAAAAAGTAAGACATTAAAGGTGCAGTGTGTAAGATTTGGTGACGATCTCGTGGCGAAGCTGCATGTTGGATCAGTCACCACACCCTCACCCTTCTGAGCGTGCAGGAGAACCTATACTAGACTTCAGGTCTCATTAAAACTCAAAAGGTGTTTAGTATGTCCACTCTGGGCCACTGTAAAAAGCCCCCCATTTCATGTACATAAACATGAAAGGGATCATTATGTACTGTAATTGTTTTTGAATATTTTTTAGAAATTAAATCTTACACACTGCAACTTTAAGTCTAAATTCAGTTAAAAAAAGACACATTTATGTCAAAGTTTTCAAATTTCTAAACTGTTTTTTTTAACTGCAACATTTTTTATGAATGACTTTTTTTATTTAACGAGAACAGCACAAACGGTGCACTTTTTAATTCAATGATCGTTAATGCCGACAATCAGCATAAAGCAGAAAACTAGCCATACCTGTCATCCAACCTGACAAGAAGCACCTCACCACACCTTCAGTTACTGACTCAGACCAAAAGACGGCAGATAGATATATTACCTAACACACACACACACACACACACCTGTGGAATAGTGACCCTGCCAGTGAGCCCCCCGGCCTGCATGTCAATGAGCCAGGCGTACTCCAGTGTGTCGTTGCCCAGAGGAAGCCCCTGAGCAGAGAACATGGCATGGGCCCTCATCTGCAGTCCAGAGAGACTGAGGTGGCCGTCCCTCAGGACACCGTCTGACGTGGGACGCTATGGGCAGAAGAACACACGGGTTCAAGGTTTGAGGATTTATCTCCCAGAATTTAGAACCAAGATACAAATCCTTCTTAAACACGAGTGATAAATGAGATTTAATTCCCATCGTCAACCTCCATTTGGTGTAAATAGAGATCATCATCCCACCAAAGGACAGACATGGGGGCAGCGGGTAATTTGACAGGGATGAGACAGAGTTATTCATGGGTTCGGATCCTGTGAGGTTATACAATGTGCATCTGCTTATGCAAACGTGGCTGGTGCAACAATGTGATTCACACTGAGCAACGCAGCTTTATTCACTGTGATTTCCAAGGACTGAGTCATCCTTTGAGCTGCCACAGTGGAGAGCAGCTGTTTGCATCATAGCTTGGTCTAATATTATCAGGTTGCAGAGTCTGTGTGGCGCTGCCTTGATTGTGTCTTGTCTTGTGTGTGTGCGCGTGTGTGTGTGTGTGTGTGTGTGTGTGTGTGTGTGTGTGTGTGTGTGTGTGCTGCTGTCAGAAAACAAGGATGCACGTTTACTTTTACTCTAATGACATGTAATGGTACGTTTCCAGGGATAAGGGATATGGATTCTGGGCCAAGTTCAGAAAATCAATCATCATCAGTCTGTGGGAATCCATTTTCTGAATAGTGTCCATGTGAACACTCCAATCCTATATTTCTGGGTAAAGTAAAATTATCCTCACAGAAAATATTTGCTTTTGATGTTGTGAAAATAGAAAGAAACCGCCCACAAGGACCTCTGTCCTTTTTTCTCCTGCTGTCAGATCCAAAGCAAGAGAAAATCACTTTGAGCAACTTTTTAAGAGCAACACCTCAAATTCCCTCTGAACATTTCAGAATAAGAGCTCGGGACACCTATCAAATCTGCCTCCTGTCTTTTATTTTGACTTCCTGACCTGCACTGAGACAGTACTGTAAATAAAGATGGAGGTCGCGTCACCCGTTGGTTTCTGCAGAGCGCAGTTGAAGCAAATTGTGGGCGACGCCCTTGTCGCCATCTTGCCAAATCCTAACTTCTCCTAGTTCCTGCTTCATCAAAGATGGGCATAGAGGCGGATGGGGATGTGCTCCCTTTCGGAGTCAGCCCCCAGTGGTTACCCTCTGAACTGCACGTTGTTTCACTTCCCATTGCGCCTCATCCGCCTGCACCGGAGGTTGCCCCTCGGTAAACACAAATCAAACACGTTTTGCAACCTAATGATGATTCATGTCTCGGCGCCATTGAAACCACACCCACAGGTAACGGATGGCTGTTGTTTCGTACCTGGTAGTTGTCACTGATGAAGATGTGCATGGGAGACAGGAGCAGCTGAAGCATCGTCTCCTTGTGACCCTTTTTCATCTCAAAACACAGCCGCTCCAAGAAGCCCGACGGACCCTCGGGACCCTCGCTGCTGCAGTGCTGCAGGCAACGAAGAATGCAAATAAACACATGTTTACCGACTGATCGACTCCAAAAGCATCGCTTGAAAGTTTGAACCTAAACATCAAGAGAAATGGCGCAGCTTGCGATTCATCCTCTTAGGTTTCACAACCTACACCGTACAACATGGTCGCTACAGTTTGTTGGGCCTGCGAACGCGCTGCACATCCATCACTTTTCTCCCACACCTGTGGTGACGGAAGCCTCTCATTATAAGTGACAGAACCCTAACGTGCTGGGCCTCGACAGCGATCTCTCTGACTCTCTGCCAACCCATTAAACCCAACACTGGCAGTCATCCGTCTTACAATTGGCAGCCGGCCGTGGACTTTGTAGAGGTTGATGAGCACGGTGATGTCCCAGGGTCGCAGGTCTAACGGGTGGAGGTCCGAGGCGTCTCTCCGCTCGCCGTCCTCCATGCCCAGGGGGGACCAGCCGAGGCCGGAGGAGGTGGAGGTGGATAACACGGGGCTGGACACCGCCTCCTCGAAGTCCGTGTACATGTCGTCCTCACCAAAGTAGTTCTCCTGCGGGAGCAGCAGCAGCGGAGGTCGGAGGGATGCGTGAGTGGGTTGAAAAATGCAGGATCGCCGAAGAGATGACAACTTACGGAAGCAGATTGGCCACAACAAATAAGTGATCGATCTAGAGCTGAACCCGCAGTGACGGTGACTATAGGCCAACTAGACATGAAAATATCAGGTGATAAGTCGGATGTTGATCATTTTGTCATTTTCAGACACGTCTTTTCATATTTGTACTATTTTTGCGCCTATTCAAACAATCGTTTACTCGAATCTAAATGAAGAAATCAATCGACAGATTCATCGATTACAAAAATAATTGTTAGCCGAAGCTCGAGACAGATCCATTTTCAATTGATTATCTGCAATGTCCATGTGTGGCCCTGCTGTTGCTATTGACTGAATTTATGACTGGATCACGTACGCACTCAAATGTAATTTCCTGACGATACAGCTTCCTTTCGCCCAGTACCACAGTAATCCATAGAGTTGCGTTTTGCATAATCCTGCCATCTTCCTTGAGAGAAGTAATGATTCGGAGGATTTCTTTACCTTGATGGCGATCAGTGCTCGAAGCATAGGACCGTAGAGGATGATCTGCGAATCCGGAGACATCTCCATCTCCACATGAAGCCTGTCGGGGGGCAGCTCAGAGGGGTCACGTCTTTTCATATTTGTGCTATTTTTGCGCCTATTCAAACAATCGTTGAATCGAATCTAAATGAAGAAATGAATCGACAGATTCATCGATTACAAAAATAATTGTCAGCCGAAGCTCGAGACAGATCCATTTTCAATTGATTATCTGCAATGTCCATGTGTGGCCCTGCTGTTGCTATTGACTGAATTTATGACTGGATCACGTACGCACTCAAATGTAATTTCCTGACGATACAGCTTCCTTTCGCCCAGTACCACAGTAATCCATAGAGTTGCGTTTTGCATAATCCTGCCATCTTCCTTGAGAGAAGTAATGATTCGGAGGATTTCTTTACCTTGATGGCGATCAGTGCTCGAAGCATAGGACCGTAGAGGATGATCTGCGAATCCGGAGACATCTCCATCTCCACATGAAGCCTGTCGGGGGGCAGCTCAGAGGGGTCAGCGGGAATCCGGCTGTGAGTGGCCGCGGAGGATGAGGCGAATCGCGGCGGGACACTGCGGGGGATGGACGTGTGTTCCGGAGGACGCAGCGCTGACAGCATGGACACTTCCATCTCAGACACTAGATAAGAAGGCGAGCAAATACATGGAGTCCAACACTGATTGTGTTGAAGGGCAGTTGTTCAGACAGAGGCTTGATATTAAAGCGGCTTGTGTACATGACTGTTTGAGTTGCTCATCCGCCTTCTGGGGATAGATGGGGTGCCAGGTGTAGTCGATGATGAGCAAGAAGTTGGGCACGCTCCAGCAGTCCACCCAGCCGGCTCTGGTGTGAGGAGGAAAAACAAACATGTCGACTCAGCACGCAATCAAAACGGTGCATTTAGTCCCGTTTTCTCCGGGATTTTTCCGCTTCATCGTTTGCTTTACGAAGCGTTGGGCGGGTCGACCTATAGCGCGGGAGAGGGAGCGTAAATGAGCTGCAGCAACAGAGTGCGCCAGCCCAGACACTTCGATCTTAACCTCCCACTGGGGTAAGTGGGTCTCTTGCAGCGTCACATCAGTGGGACCCGTCTCGGGGCTACACATTAGCAATAAGCCGGACGTGGAGTCATCACGTAACAGACGAGTGCGCAGAGTCTGTTGAAGGGCGAGAGGTCGGTGTAAAAGTCACTGTCCGAAAAGCGCTGTTGACTAAGATGAATAGTGTAATAAACGATTGCAGGTGTAAAGAATGAACAGTTGTAAATTCCGGTGCAGGCTCCGGGATAAGTTTGTGTCGCGTACGTCCAGGCCGCAAAACCTCACTCGTAAAAAAAAATGTACTTGACTTTGTAATGATTTTACATACAACGCTCAGGGTGAGTTGGTGACGCGCCATATTGCATTCAGCTGAGTGAACCTCAGCGCTGCTCCCGTCTCAGTGTTCGGGAGAGGCTGCACTCCACTTCACATGACCCCTCAAAAGCCACGCTTGGCTACTCCAGAAAACATGGCAGAGAACATAACTGGCTCATTCTACATAAACGATATGTTGATCTCACTTTACACCAATGACAAAAATATGAATGACCTTTGATTCTGGTTACTGTCGAATGAATACATATCAAATTGTTTAGTATTATTAATACTAATAAGAGGGGAATTGATTCTCAAATCCCGAGGCCAAGTAACATTAGACCCCGCCCCCCCCGCCCCCCCGCCCCCCGCCTCTTTCAACAACAACAAATCATGCAGCACGTCATCGGAGAACTCAAATATGACTTAAGACGTCGCGCTGCCAAAACTGAAGCCATGTTGTTCCCATTAATTACTGACGTTGTCAAAATACCGTTTTGTCCTTTGTGACAAACAACATTTACACCAAATTCCTAATGGCATCAGCTATAATTGTAACTCCATCCAGTTCAATCACTCATGCAAGATTTGATCTTTCAGTATTTGTACCGGTCTGCGGTTTTTCTGCTGAGCGTGACGTTTACTTCTCCGATGAAGAAAACAAACATTGGAGGGAAAAAGGCTTCACAGAGTTCCATGTCTATGTGCTCTTATCAAAAGGAGGTCTTCGAGTTCTTTCTCTACCGTCGCATTTAACAGCAACAACCGAACACACCACAGCAAAAACAGTGAAGGTCACCAGTGCATTTACTAGAAATTACCACCTCGTACCTTGGGAAAACTTGCTGCCTACCTCAGCATTAATGTGAGCCGGTGTTACTACTGTGACTCACCCTGCTCTTTGCTACCCTCCTCGCATCATGCGCACATCTAGAAAGAATATAGGGTTTGTAGGTTGAACTCACTCTGCGTGGGTGATGTTCCTCCATTGGGACTTGTTAGGTTTGGGAGGAGGAGGAGGAGGAGGAGGAGGAGGAGGAGGAGGAGCGGCACCTTGAGTCTCTCCTGGCATGAACATGTCTGGGGGCAGCTTGATGTTCTGATAGTCTTTGGCGAGGGTGAGGAGCGGGTACCGGCTCGGGTGGCACTCTGGCAGCGACAGTCGCATGTCCGTGTCCTCTGCCTGAGGTGGACAAAGCAGGTGCGCGTTCAAACGCCCACACGGACTCGGAGCAGGCGTCGGTTTTCACTTTGGCAGTGTGCAGCAAAAACAAGTCCAAAAAATAAATAAATAAATAAAAAAAACTGCCTCCAAATAATATGAAAACAAGCCGCCCGAAGAAATACTCCCCAAACAGGAAAAACACAGCAACGTGCAAGGACAAGCATCGAGTTTCAGACATTTTGATTTTCAGTAATAAGTCACCTTCAAGCTGAAGCGGGTATGGCAAGTGGCTGGAACAAACTCGTTGAAAGGCAAAGTGAAGTCTATGATGAGTGTCTCCCCACATGCAGCCAGGTACACTGTAAAACAACAAGCGCGCAACTCATTCATCTGCACCACTTTACAATAGGAATACAAGAAAGGTGCAGTGTGTAAGATTTTGGTCATCATTTTCCATTTCTGAAAATATGACAAAACAATAACATACTAACATTTTCACGGATGTATGATCATCTAAATGTTTTATATCTTTTCCATTACGCTTAAATGAGCCTATTCATTTGTATTTACGTGAGGAGTGGGTCCTCTCTACGCAATGCAGATAAATCTAATAAATATAAAGTGCTTTGTTATTTTATTTTTGTCTCATTTACTTAATTAAGCTAATTAATTAAGCTATGGTGACAACTGGCGGTGAAGTTGCACGTTGTATCCATCATCTCATCCTTATTCTTCAGAGCAGGCAGGAGAACCTGTGATAGCCCTCAGTTGCCATTAAAATTCAAAAAGGTGTTTAATATGTCCACTCTGGGATACTGTAAAGACATGGTGGCCCCCATAGAGAGGACCCCCACTGTATTTCCCCTCTAGGGAAGCAGCCATGTTGCACCACCAGGTTTTCACAGTAGGACAGAACAGCCAAAATACATTTGAAGGTTTTTATATTGACGAGACTTACAATGACTTGTCCTACATATATGGACGAACGTATATGTTCACTTGCAACAGACAACTTACCACTAGATGTCACTAAATCCTACACATTGCACGTTTGCAAGACACTCATGTGTAATACATCTCATAAACTGCTCGTTCTTTGCGCTTGACATTCAAAATAATGACTTACAGAAGTGAGGAGTGATTAAAACGTTTATTATTAATGAGAATTTAATAATTGGGCAACCAGCTCTTTGTTTTACTCACAGGGAAAGTTTAAGTTATATATACACTCATATTCTTCTTCATCCTCATAGAAAATTAAGTGACGGTCTGCAACTATCAGCCAACATCCCATAATATCCGACCTGCCTCATCATTGATTTATTGCCTGATTGTACAGACCTTGGCATAAAAAAGCTGCAGTTAAGTGTATCATTAAAACTTCCATAAAAGCCATTTCATTAAAGGAAAACATTGACTATAAAAACTTCACAGCATAAAAACAAAATGGGATGATCACATAGTTTCTCACCGTCATTCTGCACCATAACATCACTTAAAGGTGCAATGTGTAAGATTTCAGGACGTTTTGGTTGTTTCTATATGTAGATAAAAATGATGTTCTGACATTTTCACAAACGTATAATCACCCGAATGTATGACTTCAATTTGACATGACCCTAAAATGAGCCTTTGAATGTATATTTACATCAGGAGGGGGTCCTCTCCATGGGGGCTGCCATGTTTTTACAGTGCGTGGTCAAAGTGGACAGACTAAACATCCTTTGAGCTAAAATGACAACTGAGGTTCTCCTCCTGCATGCTAGAAAGGGAGGGATACAACATGCAACTTCACCTCTAGATGTTACCAAATCCTACTCACTGCACCTTTAAATACTCTTTTGATCACGGGGCATTTGGGGGGAAAAATATCCGTAGACATGAGACGACTGGACGATGAATTGAAATAACAATCTTTCCTTAGAGGAAAACGTGAGAGAAGAGAGGACCGTCTTCACTTACCATTCTCCTGCTGTTTCGTGGAACAGTCGATCCAGTTGTGCTGATTGGCCGCCCAGATCATCTCGAACTGGTGGAAAAGGACCTTGAATTTCCAGGAGTAGGGCACGAAGGAGTAGATGTCTGGAGCGCTGTCACTTGCCCAGTCCTGGATCAGATCTAGAAACAACAAGGAAGCAGGCATTAGTGCGGAGCACCACAGGCTTACCGTGCACGACACCTAGCGCCCCCTGTGGTGCGAGTGTGTTGGAGGCCTCACCCGTGAAGAAGTTTTTCTGGGCATAGATGAAGTGGTACGTAGCTTTGTACACCTCGATCTCACACTGCCATGACTGGGGCATGTTCCACACTCGAGGGTAACTTGCAATCACGTGGAACTAAATGAAAAGGCAGAGGCAAGACATGGGTTGACCCCCTGCAGAGACCGTCACCTCCAGTATTCGAGCATGCTTGGCGATGTTTTAAAGGTGCAGTGTGTACGAACTTGGACATGTTTGTCACTTCTAAAGGAATACAAAACAATGACTGGCATTTTCATGAATTTATAATCACTTTTTTTTTTTCCATTACCCTAAAATGAGCCCATTAATGTATAGTACATGAGGAGGGGGGATCCTCTCTGTGGACGCCGCCATGTTTTTAACAGTAGAAAACTGGACGCACACATGTTTTTGTTTGTTTTGACGACAACTGAAGTCTAGGTTACCAAATCGTACACACTGCACCTCTAAATAACGTTCCAGAGATGATTGTTTATAGCGACTCCTGACCAACCGCTATCAGTGCTCACGTAATCACATTGATAAAGGCAAGCCAGTGTCCAGCCATTGTTGCTGTCGGCTCTGTGACCCAACCAGAGCCGAGCCACCGCTAATGGAGCCTCCGCTCTCAAGCTAGCAGGAGTTCCACCCTGAGCCCGGAGAGAGCAAAGGCAGCTGTGATTCACTGTCATCAGCTTGACCCAGCACATTCATGAGAAAGCGGTGGTTGCCATGGAGCTGTTGAGGGAGCCTTTAACCCATTTTAGCCTTGATGTGTTCACTCGGTGGACTTTACATAAAATGACTCAAACCTCCATTTTGGGGCTTATGGAGAGTCTGTGGCGGTTGCAGCTGTATCCAAACTAGCTGTTTTCTCAGATTAGTGCAACGTCAATCACGTCACATGATCACTGACCAAGGTGATGGCGGCAACAGAGTCAGTTGGGCCTTTCGTAATAGCCGGTGAAAGGTGATTTCAGACCCCAAAAAAGTGGCCAAATGCACCTTTAAAAGGTGCAGTGTGTGTGATTCTGTGGCATCTAGAGGTGGAGGTGCATGTTGTGTCCATCACCTCACCCTAACCCTTCTGAGCGCGCAGCAGAACATAGGATATCTGTCATAAAAACTCAAAAACATGTTTAGTACGCCCACTCTGGGCTACGGCAAAAACACGGCGGCGGATTTAGGTGGATTATGAATTCATGACCACGTCAGTGTGTAATTGTTTTGTCAACTTTTTTTAGAAGCGACAAAAATGACAGAAATCTTACACACGGCACCTTTAATGTAGCGGCAGCATTGCATATCACTTAGACAACAACACAACAGAGAGAGCGCTTGGTACTCACAGCTAACATCTCGGCTTCCAGCAGAGTCCTGTACTGCATGCTGCTGGTGGTGTCGACGTGAAGCAGCTGACCTTTGATGGTGGGCGAGTAGCCTGAGGCCCAGAGACGGAGGCAAGAGAAGGCACAGACATCAATTCTCGGAAACTGAAGGAATTCTTTAGAATTATGTCAATTACCGGCACCCCCCCCCCCCCCCCCCCCCCCCCC
>JAFBJT010108332.1:0-16295 GCA_016785325.1 Chascanopsetta lugubris
ACACAAACACATGCAGGCTCTCCAGAAGGGATCACACAGCCCACAGGCCTGCTTTAGGATTTGAATAGACTTCTCTCCCCTCGGGTGGATTAGGTGACTGTGCCGACCGGCCATTGGACTGCTGATTGAGCCTTTTCATTGTTGGTGAATAGGCAGACTGGCTGCATCACCAATATGCAGATCTGCACAGGTCTGCACCGCAGCTGTGGTTACAATCGCCAACAGCAGGGGAAACAGAGGTGTTTCCACACCAGATCCTGTGTGTGGTATTTTAGTGACTTTATTTCTATTTCTTTTGATGAAAAACAGAATTTTAAATTATTATGCTGAGGCTCTTAGTGTACAATCACCTGAGTGTGCACATTGTTGTTGTCATTATCCTAGAATGAGCCCTTTCTTTTTACATCAGGAGTGGGTTCCCTCTATCGCTGCACCACCACTTGTTTACCGTAGCCCATAATGGACAAATTAATGATAACTAACGGCTACTATAGGTTATTAATAATATATTTCTGCAGAATGCACACACGATGTATCATTCATATACCTATTTTATCAGTGTTTCTTTTATGTTTCCATAGGTTCCCTGACTATTCTGTTCTTGCATGGGTTAACTGTATCATCCAATATCACCATTGGGATCATGAGAGTACTTTTTGGTGTCTGATAGATGTGGAAGGGAATAATGTGATACAACATACATACACACAAGCGCCACTCAACACTAAACAAAGTCCTTTTACAGGGGTGTCAAACTCATTGTAGTTAAAGAGACACATACGACCCAATTTGATCTCAAGTGGGCGGGACCAGTAGAACCACAGCGTAGCACCGAATGTAATGAAAATAGTCTGCATCAAGATTTAAATGGATTAATACATGAAAATATATAATTAAGGTAAATCTTTTTTACTCTGCAATTTCAACCAGCCTGGCAGGTCGGACCCTCTGGCGGGCCGGTTCCGGCCCATGAGCCATATGTTTGACTCCCCTGCGTTACGCTCTACCTTTCTGTTGATGCATCAAAATGCACGTCTCCCTCGTGCGTATTGCCGATGAAATCTCCGGGACGAGAACTTTACCAGAGGACATTTCTTTTTCGAAAAGCAGCGTCAGGTGGTTTTCATGACCTATTTCTTCTTCCTCTGCTCCTCCCTCTCTTTCTTTTTGTTGTGTTTCTCTGCCCACCTTCCCTCTCTCCCCTCACCGCAGCACCGTGAGGCGAGCCAACTCAAACGAACACGTGGGAACGCTCACACGGAAAGACTCGGGCGAATCCAAGGGCAACCGAACCCGCGCCGGCTCCACCGGCAGCAACTCCAGCGGGAAAAGGAGCGACAGGTAACATGAGTTTTATGGTCAACTGGTTTCTACGATTCCAGTGCCACACACACACACACACACACACACACACACACACACACACACACACACACACACACACTGACACATCTTCTGATTTTCCTATTGAGACACTTAGACCCTTATTGACAGATGTGTGTCTGCTCATTTACTTTGCAGCAAACAGAGGGATCCAGTCTTTAACGCAGGTAAGAACCACAGGCTTTTTTTATGGCTCCGTAGCCCCGACAGCTACGACACCATGTTCTGATACCACCCACTGAGAGCAATCACACTGCAGCTGCTCACTGGTTCTCTGTGTCGGTCAGAGGTCAAAGCCTTTATAAAGATGTTAAAGGGCAATTCATTAACCTTGTGTGTGCGTGTGTTGCCTGAATCAGATTACACGGTGAAGAGACAAACACATTCCGTCAGTTGTAGTTCGAGTCGGTGCTTTGAACTGCTTTCTGCACAGAGAACAAAGGAGAATGACTTCAGTGTCATACAATTCATCCTTTCCATGAATCATCCATTAACAAGTAACTCATTCATATCTTCCATTACTACATCCTCACATCCAAATAGCCTTTATCAGTCTGACTTTTAATTTAAATATTTCTTTTGCTCTTTTTTTTCATTTAAATTCTATTTAACTTATAATTTATTTGCATTGTGCCTGGTCACAAACGGTAATGCACCTGTCATAATACATGAGAGCAGGTTTAAAATGCTGAGCCTGACTTAAACATAGAAGCTCTTTGGATTAGCTGTAGATGCTAACTACATAATAGTACCTGAACAGCCAACTAATATAGGCCTACAAGTGACTGCAATTTGGATCTAAGGGCTTAGATGCTCCAAAGGTGAGACTGAAGTATCTGCACACAGAGTTTTGTCACTGTTGTATTCATCCCTTCCTTCTCCACATTTGGAGACATGGTCCAATTAAAAGGCTAAAGTTGATATCAAATGCACCTTTGAATGCTTCAGATGATTTGATCATATTATTGTCAGCTCTCATCACACTGCTCATCACACAAGTTCAGTTTGAACTAGTTATTCGATGCCATTTAAATAAGAGTTTAGCTCATGATTGACAGTTTAGAGACATAGTTTCGTGTGTGTGTGTGTGTGTGTGTGTGTGTCAGTGGGACCTTGATGTCCTGATCCCATCGCCCCCAATTTCTATAGCACAGACTGTCAATCCAATGAATGTCTCTGATACAATGTTTACATTTGTGATATTGCAGCTTTGTTTATGGAGAGTGGGATGAGGTGGAGACACATATTTTTTAATCGTGAGTGATGAGACACTCAAAGGTTTACATTGATTAGGAAGCTTGTAGTTAGTATTTCTGAACTCACTGTCCCTCTACCTCTACTCCTTTAATCTTACCAAGATCAATATTCTTTTTTATTATATTCTAGTCTTTTTCTTTTTCTTTTTACAATTTTAATAAATAATGAGTCGGCGTCATTTGTAAGTCAGGAGACACCAGAAATGAAGAACTCTGATGCTTTTCAAACAGGCAGAGTCCGACCCACCCATTCATTATCCAGGCCCATGCCTCACACAGTTTGTTCTCTGTTAAATCAAATCACAGAAAACACCCTGTAACAGGACAAAGGCCCAGAATATGAAATGACTGGAGTATTGATCAGAATTTCCATCTCTAGCATCTTATTGATTTTTGTGTAAATTGAGCTGCTCTTTCTCATTTCGCTTCCACACCTGGTTCCAGACCTCTTTAGATCAGGCTGCACCGCGCTGCTGATGTGCGCAGACCTCTGACACATCGAGTCACGCAGTGTTACAGCTGATCACATTTGATTGGCTCAGGGTATTTAGGATTATTTGTAATTTGAGGCCCAACTGTCTGAAATATGAGGACGTGATTACACACATTTTTATTGACTTATTCTCATTGCACATGTGCATTTTGGAATTTTACACTTTTCGTTGCTGTTTTAAACACCTTGGAGGCTGCTGCCATCTTGGACAAGACACTGACTCTCACTATAGAAAGTCTGCCAGAGGGATGGTTATTTCTACTGCACAGTTGTTAACAGACACCTTGAATTAGTTATTGACTAGGGAGCCTCTGCTAAACAGCACAATGTGCGGTATAAATGACCCCTGGGTAACGGTTAACCTTTATAAAGGATTGCAACTGTTCAAAATACAGACATACATCTGCCAGAATAAATGGTCTGTGAGACAGATTGTTGTATCATCACAAATACAAAAATAAAAGGATCAGATATGATGAGGCAGATTTGTTTTTCTCTGGAGAGGAAGTCAAGAAACCCATACAGGCAGACAGATGTAGTGTTTTACAGATGTAGGGGGCAGAGGGTTGGACACCATCACTTAGGTAACAAGCTTTGTAGTGGAGTATAGGGGTCAAAGGCTGCCGTATTAGGGCAAAGCAGGAAGTGAGGAAGCCATGTCTGCCCCTCACACCTTGTGTGTCTCTCTCTGTGACCTTTACAAGGGATGCGACGTGTGACCCACTGCAAAGGTAGGCTGCCCCCCCCCCCCCCCCCCCCCCCCCCCCCCCCCCCCCCCCCATTGTGCCCACTGGTCTCCACAGCTCTTTTGATAATGTGATTGACAGGACTTTTATTTTGAAATCTTAATTCATATCATGATATAATTCCTTTGTAATAGGTTTTTGGTTCTCCAAGCCTTTATTTTCAATGCAATGATCAGAGAGCTGTACAGACAGGGGCAGGAGTGTGCTGACAAAATGTGTGTGTGTGTGTGTGTGTGTGTGTGTGTGTGTGTGTGTGTGTGTGTGTGTGTGTGTGTGTGTGTGTGACCTCACCTGCACCGAACGCTGCATCGGAGTGTGATTGCAGTTCACTTGTGTGCAGCCACACACTTGCAGCAGACGCTGCTGCTCACAGCTTCACTCTTGCTCACAAGCCACTTAGACCGTGTCGCCATAGTAACAACACAACTACTGCTGACACTCGCTCCCCGGCAGTCGCTTTTGAGTGTTTCTGCGAAGTTCTTTAAATCCTCTGTTCTGAGATTCACGGCCTCCGAGCAAGTAGATTCTCAGCTGCCCCCGAAAATGATTATTTGCATCACAAACACACTCGAGTCGTTTTCGGAGGGTGCGGGGGGCGGGGGAGGCACGTCCTAAATTTGTTTGAGTTCACTGCTTTTAGTTTGCTCACATGGTCCAAAGCGTCATCTGTTTTCAGTGTAGTTCGCTTCACTAAAGTGTTTACAAAGCTGCCAAGAATTCTAAAAAGCCATGAGGCTCCTTTCTTCATAGGATGTTGTTGTTTAGCCAGTCACGTAACAGCCTAATTAATCATATAGTTACATTAATTAACTCTTGAAATAAACACCTGAAAGCATTTAAGGAGGTTACACCTTAAAATAAATTTGAATCCCCTTTTCAACCAGAAATTCTGAATAATCTCATGAAATATCCAAGGAAGAATAATTTGAAATAAAAAAGAAACAAAAAACGATTGACTCAGCAGTTAATTATCATCTGAGGTATGACTCTCCGAATGTGTTAGTTTTACTTTGTGCTGCTCGTAGATTCATTTCAAAACATGAAATCACCTTCTCTGTTATTGACACAGATTGAATCTCTTACTTTAATTAAGTTGAAACCAGAAAGCATTTAAAATGCTGTACTGAAAAAATAATATTGGTTCAGTATTTTCTTTATCATCTGATCATTTGCTCTACATATGTGTTGCCTGGAGGAGAATTTGACAACATCACCTCAACTCAGGTTAATAAAGTCCTGACACAGCAATTTCAAAGCACGTAAATCATTTGGTCCCTGCATTTGAGCAGATTCGCCCTTTAAAGTAAAATGTAATGAGCCGACACATTCTCTCCCCCCAATTTCACATTGAAAAACATTGTATTCATACAATGCTTATACTTCATTTCCCTTTCTCTCGAATTTTAGCCTTATAGTGGGAGTTATCCGCACTGCTCAGAAGTTAGCCAGAGGCCATTGACCAATAGAATATGATTATAACAACAAACTTCTATTTATTTAATTTCATTCCTTATTTCCTGCCTCCTTAAACACGGCATGTCCACGAGCATTAGTCTTGAACTCCAGGTCAGGAATTACTGTTGAGGACCAGCATTGCATAAAATTATTCATGAGACAGTCGCACCCTATTACTCCAAACACAAGTCAGTGACGAGCTCAAATCAATGGATGAAAACAAACTACAAACTGCTCGCTGGTCGAAAATAATAGGAGGCACTTCTCCTCGTTCCCCTTCAGTAGTTTTTTGTCTCCCTACGTGTTTCGATGCTTTTATATACAAACATGACATCGTTTACATGTGTCTAACGTATTTTACCAACCTCCTCCACCCTCATCCACCCCGAAATTTCTCAACCCTTTGCCCTGCTTCTTGTCTGCGTCCACCACCTCCACCTCCACCTCCGCCACCCCCTCTTTGCCCCGTCTGCACCATAGTCACAGTGCAGATTTACCTCAGCCGCTCTGCCCTGCAGAAGGGGACCGAAGGGGGCAGCTCGGCGGCTTCGGCTGTACTGACCCATCAGGGCCTGGCTGCTCGCGGCCCCCAGCAGACCTCAGTAAGCAGCAAGGCTAGTGTGGCCAGAAGGGGCGGGGCTTACAAGGCGCCGCCGGTCAGAAAGCCCCCGAACTTTAACCTCCATCTGAGGAAGTCGGGGAGTTTGTCGTCGTACTCTCCTCTCGACACGCCCAGCTACAGAAGCCCCATTAAATCTCCCAGTCAGTACTTCCAGATTTGTTATTAGTCACCATTTGATTCTGATGAGCATATTGAAAGAGACAGAATGGAGAAAAGAGATTTCATTTTAGATTTGTGCCATTAAAAGAAGATTTATTCCAACAGAAAGAATTTTTAGCGTCACAGGTTTCGTAGCGTCATCGAATAAAAAAAGTACTCATAGTTAATAGACTTGTTTATAAAGTTTTGATTGTGTTTGTTTGGTTTCCTTTATGTTTTCAGCATGTTTGACTTTCATGAGCATTTCTTATTACCTTGCTTATTTCCAAGCTTGGATTTGTTTGTTTGTTTGTTTATTTTCATAACATTTCCGTTTCTCTGCTTGTGTGTGCGTTTCGTGTTGTTGAACCTCTGCTGTGAGCTGAATATTCATGAGCTGAAGTGTTTTTTGAAACAAAGTGTTTGCAGTTGATCTTGCACTCTTTGTTGTCATAAGACTGTGTGAATTTTGAGACGACTAATAAAGTCAAGTCAAAAATGTGTTTGTGAAAATTCTCATTTTTTGTCTTTAATTGCGTCCTTAAAAAAAAAAAATCACATCATACCATTTCATTCCATTATCTTCCACATCATCACATTGATTTTACTTCTTTGCTCCAGAGTCTGACCTTCATGAATTCAAAATGTGACATTATCTATCCTACACATGTCACTGTCACTGACCGTTTCTTCTCCTTTCTCCAGAGGAAGGTTATGTGAGAATGTATTTGAAGGGTCGTCCCATCACCATGCACATGCCCAAAGACCAAGTGGACGGCTACTGCCTGGAGGCCCGAGCCGATCTGCCCGGCAACAAGCTCAAACTGGACTGGGTGTATCCTTTATACTCCTCACAGAGAGCAGAATTATGGGATGTTTGGTAAAAAAAAATCTGTAATAAGTTCAAATGCTTTGAAGCTATGGAAAGATGAAACAGTGTTTATACATGATAATGACCTTCAGAGAGAAAAGTCAGGATCTTCAAAGTAAAAGTGTGAGGCGCTTTTGCTTTGAAATCCACAGGGGTTATAGTTGCTTTCAAAGATTTTTTAAATGTATCTCTCTCCCCCACGGTGCCCACGGACCAATGAATTCCTCGCACGATAACCTATAAACAACGACAATTCCGTATTGTTTCCTTTAACAATAATAATTGTTATTATTATTATTATTATTATTATGTATTATGTAATAATAATAATCCTTTAATAATAATAATAATAATAATGACGATATGGTAAACTTGGACAGAATTGCAGCTGTTGTCTTCAGTGTCTGCAAACTCAACTTGCGGACCAGATTGGACCCTCTAGCGGGCAGGTTTTGGCTCGTAGGCCTTATGTTTGACACCAATATCTTTGGTAATGAAAAGAACACTCTGTACGTCCAGGTGTTTATATGTGTTAAAGGTATCAAATAAATGTCTGCCAGTAGAAAATAGAAATCATTTTGCCTAAATCTTACACACTGGACCTTTGAATAATCAACATTACCAAAAACATGATATATGGAGACAGACCTTGTATCATTTGTTTGCGAAAACAAACAATTTTTTAGAATGCGAGTATGTGACACCTCAGCTTTCCTTTTGTTTACTCTCTGTGTGGCGTCGTCACAGCGGGAGCTCACGTCTCTGCAGTCAGTAATGACCTGCACGAACAGGCAGCAGCTCCTCTGGTGCTGATTTCTGTTTTTCATTTTCTTTCGTGAGCTGCTCTCGCTCTTCTCTCTTCCTTTCATATGATGCTGGAAAGAAAATGAGCGGATGGAGTGTATCATTCACCGGAGCAGGAAGAAGCAGTGAATAACAAAGGAAAGATTCAATCTGATGAAAACAGAAATAGAAATGCGGGTTTTATGCTCCATGGATGTGAAATCTGTTTTTTTATTATTATTATTATTACAGAGGGATGAAGAGAACAAATCAGATACAAGATGAATCAGCATACAACAAAACACTTTGAACATTCATTTCATCTGTTTTTTTGTGAGATATGATCATGATCATGTCCATCACTGAATCTGCTGAATGACTTAAAACAGGGCGAAAAAACACAATTGGGGCAAAGTGAATGTTGTTACCCTCGTCGTTGTCTTTGCCCCATCTACCTTTACGCCTTCAGTCTTGTTTCTTAACTTCCTTGATGTCCAGGTACGGTTACCGCGGCAGAGACTGTCGCTCCAACCTCTACCTGCTGCCCACCGGAGAGACCGTGTACTTCATCGCCTCGGTGGTCGTCCTGTTCAACGTGGACGAGCAGCTGCAGAGACACTACACCGGACACACGGACGACATCAAATGGTGAGGGACTCTTCAGGACACCAGGGGGCGTACATACACACTTACACACACACACACATATATGTATGCCTCTATTTGATCTCAACTGGGCCGGCCTCTGTGTATGTTTGGCTCCCCTGCGCTAAAGTATGTTTCATTAACCTTTGTCCTTTCACTAATCTTCAACTAACCTTAACTTATATCTAGACTTGAACCCTGTCTTAACATTATATGAAACCCTGTTCCAACCTAAAAACGTTTTATTTATTTATTACTTCCTGTGATCATTGAAACTCAGAAGATGATTATGCAGTCATGGAAAATATCATTATGTGTATTATTATTACATTTGATTTCTGCACTTAGAGATGGAAATAATGTCCGTTTTAATAGACACAAACATTGAATTTATATTGTTTCACAAATAATTCTCAATAATAGGAACCCTGCACTGTCCATGTTGCTCCCACAGTCAGTGGTGACTGAATCAGTACTGATCTTCTGGGCTGAATAAAAGCTCGTGTTATCAAATCACCACATCACAGATCAGAATAGACACTAATAGATTCTCACTCATATTTCCTGTGGAGCTGAAACCGCTGAATTCATTTCAAACCGGTTCCCCTCCTCGCTCAGATGAAAGCAAAGACTGTGTGTGTGGGTTCTACTGTGAACATCACGTCCACAGCTTTAACCAGCTCAGTCCACCGAGCGCTGTTTTCATGTTCCACCGACACGCCGCTCATCTTCATTTAAATCCGCCCTTTCATGTCCAAAAAGGCCTTTTAAACGTTTTCATGTCTCTTCCCAGCCTGGCTGTCCATCCCGACAAAATCACCATAGCAACGGGGCAGGTGGCAGGCACCTCATCAGATGGGAAAGTAAGTGAGCTCTTGAACCTATTTATTATTGCCGGGGGGGTTAAGGTGAGTAAACAGACCCAGGAGCTGACGGCACATTTATTCCAAACTGAACTGACTGTGATGTAATAAGATGTAGACCGTGAGGCTGATGATGACACTGATGATGCGTTATTGTTCCTGCAGTATCTTGCTCCTCACGTGCGCGTGTGGGACTCTGTCAGCCTCAACACCATCCACGTCCTCGGCTCAGGGTTCTTCGACCGAGCCCTGGTCTGCTTGTCCTTCTCCAAGTCGGTAAGAAAAGCTTGACGTGCTTGTGAACACGAAATATCTCGGATATTTACTTCTATTTGGTACAAGGGTTCAAATTGAGTATGAGGATGAAGTCTTGGTGGTCTTGGAATTTGGTGGTCAAAATCTAAAGGTCATGGTCGCCGTGACGCCAGAAATGAGGATTTCTCCTCGGTCAAAGTGGAATCCATGGTTGGTATCTAAAACTCATTAAAGGTGCAGTGTGTCAGATCAGGTGAAGTTACATGCAGCCTCACCCTTCCGAGCACACAGGAGAAACTATGGTAGCCCTCAGTCATTAAAACGGAAAAGATTTGTATTGTGTCCACTCTGAGCTACTGTAAAAACATGGCGGCCCCCGTGGAGAGGACCCACTCCTCCTGTAAATGTATATTAACGGGGCTCTTTTTGGGTTAATGGGAGCAAAAATACCTTTAGGTGATTGGGAAAATATGTTAGTTCATAATTGACATGACGATCTGGTTCTCTCTACGGGGGCCGCCATGTTTTTTTTTTACTGTAGCCCAGAGTGGACGTACTAAACATCTTTTGAGTTTTAACAACAACTGAGCTCTACCACAGGTTCTCCTGCAGGCTCAGAGGGGCGAGGGTGAGGTGACGGATACAACATGCAACTTCACCTCTAGACGTCACCAAATCCTACACACTGCACCTTTAAAAGCCCGCTATCTAAACCATCGCGTTGTGTTTGCGTCCGTGTGACAGAACGGAGGAAACACGCTCTGCGTTGTGGACGACTCCAATGACCACGTGCTCTCCGTGTGGGACTGGCAGAGGGAGGACAGACTGGCTGAGGTCAAGGTGCGACCGCACGTTCACGCGCGCCTCTGCGCCTTCCATGTGAACACAGTGAATACGTTATCATGAGACGTTGAACGTGTTTCCGTCCAGTGCTCCAACGAGTCGGTGTTCGCTGCGGACTTCCACCCGACGGACAGCAACGTTGTCGTCACCTGCGGCAAGTCGCACCTCTATTTCTGGAGCCTGGAGAAAGGCACGCTGGTCAAAAAGCAGGGGCTATTCGAGGTAGGTCATCGAACCCTCGTCTCTCCCGCCTCTAAACACGATATGGGAGCGCGACTCTCGTCGCGACGACGTGTGTAAATGCGATAATTTGTCACTTGAATAAATGATAATGAAATATGAGGAGTTCGTTTACAATATGTTAAGTACTAGTTACATTTAGTCCCACAATTAAAACGTGGCCTGACGTGGCCCTCAGTGAAAATGAGTTTGACACCGCTGCCCTAATCAGATAGTGGAGGCACGGAGAACGGGTGCACAGGGAGTGAGCGGAGAGCAAGGCATCTCCATTTACCCGTGTTTTTCCACCTCGGCTTAGCTTGCTCATTCTCCCGATTTTCAGAGCAAATTGACTCCAAATATTTGCCTTTGACGCCGACGGCCCAATCTCATTGGCTTGTGAGAGAGAGAGCGCCGGCGATGGTGGCCCCCTGAAACCGAGCCCTGTGAAAGTCTACAGCGGTGCGTGAAAGGTAAACACGTTGTGCATTCAGAATCGCAGGGCTCACTTAGTGTTCTTATCTCTTTGATGAAGTGTTTTCCTCCTCCACCTCTCAGGATACAGGCCCCTGCAACTCCCCCAAACAAACCTGTCCGGCGCTGCGCACACGTGCAACAACACCACCGCCGCCGCCGTGGCCGCGCGGCAGCGGCCAGACTCCACTCAGCTCAGGTTGTTTTCTTTTTACGAGCACCACTTTGAGTGCTTCTTGTTTGGTTTGCTGATAACAGCCATGTAGGGGAACATGTGGTGCATGTGTGTTCCATTTGCCCACTAATTAGATTGCAAGGCAGAGCACTGAAGCATGCATTGTCGCACCCCCCCCCCACTCCCCCACCCCTGCACCTCCACCCACTCTGCCAGTCCATCAGATAAAGAAGACATTCTGGCTCTCATCAGTTTCCATTATGTAAGGGCAGAGATTTGGTGAGTGGAGCTAAGACGGCGAGTCTCATGGCCCCAAAACAAATCATACCCTACTGTCTGCGGATGTATAAGTGACTATTCTCCTGCTTATAATCCAGTTACCACTGACATGCCTTGTCAGCGGTTATCACAATGACCTGAGTCCTCATGCTACACGTCGCCGTAATTTGAAATTGAGGGAAAAAAAGGGAAAATGGCGAGGTCACGTGAGGTGGACTGTATAGTGGCGTGGATCCAAAGTTCCATGAAATGCACTTTATTGAATGAAAAAAGAATTTTAAAAAAAGAAAAAAAAAGAATCATAGAGCCAGGTTTAAAAATAGGGAAAAGCCCTCGGTCAGAATGACCTGGTTTTCCAGAGCGATCTCTGAGGTGGGCCACATGATTGTGAGACTTACTTAAATTTCACCGCCCAGGCTGTCTGTTTGCTCCTGGGCACACTATTGTTATTACATAGGAAGTCTGCTCCTTTGCAATTAATATGCAAATAGGACAGAAGCAAAAAATAAATAAATAAATAAATAAAACACAAGAGGATATAGCGCCAAAACAAACACATTTGTAAACCGTACAAAAACTTCCTCTGCTAACAATTTTACGCGAAGCCAATTAAAAGGCCATATGCAATCTGGAGCCGCGGCTCATTTTAAAAGATGCATCGATGGATCACTAAACTCAAGGCCTGCCCTCATCTTCGCTCCTCTCCAAGAGCCTGCGGGGCTAAATTCTTTTAACTGTGTGTGTTTAGACACAGGAAATTCATTCCCCACTAATTTGATTAGCACAAGCATTGTTGCCGCACCCCCGCACCTCCCCACCCTTTCCTCGTGTCCCTTCCTCACTCTCTGTTTGCAGCTCTCAGTCAGTGTGACGGTCCCTCCGGTCCTGAAATGGGACCCAAAAGGAGCGTCAAGCAGGAGGCTGCTGCTTGGAAAAGGCGGCGGCATTCAATCGGCCATAAATCTCTCACTGGCAATAAAAGGAAGAGTTAAAGCGGGATTGAAACGCCGGATTCGAATGGAAATATGACCGAACCCTGAAGACACATACGGGAGGCGTTCAAAGAGCACAAAAGCAGCGCGGGGTCCAGGTTTTGGGCGGAACAGGGGGATACAGTAACAAGATCCGGCAAAGCCCTGCCCTCTCCCGAGCCCTGCAGCGTAAACAAACAGCGGAGACCGAGCCGGGGCAGAGGCACAGACACACGCACGCACACAAAAAAGAAGAAACCACACACAATCGAAGGCACACAGACAGGCAATCAGAGGGAGGCGGTCTGCCCAGGCACGGCTCACCTCGGGGCAGCCACGCTCACACAGGCTCATCACATTACTGTCTGTCTCGGGTTTCGCCGGCTTAAACTATCTATCCGACAACAGGTTACAGCCGCTCGGCCTTTCGCCACACGACAGTTCGCGGCTTACAAGTCAAACGAGGATCGGCCCGAAAAAGTGCAAACTGATGAATCCGACTTCAAAGGGGCAATCGTTCGACTTGTTTCCAGCGCTGACGTTGACAGTAGGGAATTAAAACAACTTGAGATGTGTTCTTTATGTGAATGATTCTTGGAATTTGCAGGGTAATGGGTTTTGAAGAGGGAAAATGAGAGTAAATGTCTTGTTAAGATGGTGATTTTTTTTTGGGTCTGTCCTTGCAGTATAAAAACAGTGACAGCTAATGGCCTCTGGTGGTGATCTGGCCTCAGACTCTGCCCCTGATGGCTTCTGCACTTCGAATCAACAGTATATGCCCCCGGTGACTTCACTCCGCAAAGACGAGAAGCGAGGACATTCCAAAACCAAATGGTAGCGGTGATACATTCCAGCCGTCCTAAGTGGTGCCAGTGCTGGGTTACATTAGCACCGCTTCAGCAGGGAGGCGGCTGCGGCCACTAGATGGCGCAGTTTCATGTGCAAACGACATGTGGGGAAGGGAGGCATGAGAGTCGCTCATGAGCATGAATGCAACAGACCTCATGGAGAGATAGACGCCAGCAAATGTGTTTACACCTATACGGGGTGTTATTGTGTGTTTAGGTTGAATTCTTCTCGTGTTTGTTTTCAAAAACAAACATGAGAGGCGGATATGTACATTAAGCATATGTGCGAATAGTGTTATTTGTTTAAAAGGTGCAGTGTGGGATTTATTTGGGCTTTTTTTTTCCACCTCTGAGAATATTTGAAAACAAAGACGTTTTCCTGAATTTCGAAGCATCTGAATGTTTGATTTTTGTCCCGTTCCCCTTAAATGAGCCCATTAGTGTCTATTTACACGAGGAGGGCTTCCATGTTTTTACAGTAGTAAATATGGACGCACGAAACATCATTTGAGTCTTAATGACAACTGAAGTCTACCACAGGTTCTGCTGCAGGCTCAGAAGGGTGAGGGTGAGGTGATGGATACAACGCGCAACTTCACCTCTAGAGGTCCCCAAATCTTACACACTGCACCTTTAACAGAAGTTGTCCTCTCTCCCTCACAATAACTTCACAATCAGACTGTGGCCCATGAGGGCTAAAAAAAAAAAAAATAATAATAATAATAATAATCACATCTGCTTTGCATAGATGCATGCAAACATGGTGCTGCACTCACTTGCACTCCCGGTCCTCCAGATCGAAGTGCGGATTGAAGTTGATGAGGATCCGCTGGTGAGGGCCGGGCGCCGATATCACCCACACACATCTCTGTGAGGGGGGATAAGACATGGGGTATCCGGGCGACGTGAGGTAGTTTGCGTTTGAGATTCGGATGTTGCCTCCACATTTATCTGGAGAGTGGAGAGAGAGAGAGAGACAGAGAGAGAGAGAGAGAGGGAGGGAGACACAGACAGGCTTTAATGATGGAATGAGAGAACTTGGTGAATTATTCTGCAGCACTACACAACAGAATGAGACACTGTGTCAATCTGACTATGTCTGTCTAATCTAGTTGGTATATATCTATCAAATGTGTGGCCTTATCCATTGATCTGTCTCATGGTATCCCAGCAATGGTGCATGAACCTTAGGTTTTTATACGGATTATCATTATTGGGTGATTTATTAAGTCCATCCATGACACTGAACTGTCACTCGGGTGTAACAGATGGTGACCAAATGCGCGCAGATGTAATGTTTGACACATACATTTCCTGGCAGTGAAAAAGCGTTTTTCGAGCAGTCCGGAAATCCATGTACAACATAAACAACCCGAGTCGTGGCTCTTGAAGACAACTTTTGGCCATCTTCATTTTAAAAGTCACTAACTCCAGCGGACTGTACCTTTAATCCCACCTCAACAGGCCGCCACCATCAGAATCAAGAGGAATAAACCCTTTGTTGTTCAGGGCCCCTCTGCTGCTGCAGCTCCTGCCGCTCACATTCATCTTCATTTGTGCTTCTATTCATCATTTCATTATGAAAGTCTCCAGCATCTGCTGCTCTAACCCGACTTGCTCTGACAGCAGAGCACAGTTAACAAGGAGGGACACGAGAAACCAAACTGCAGAAGTTGAGGGGAAGTGGAGAATTTGGCCTGAGACTCTTCATTGAACAGACACCTGCGATCATTTACAATAACACATTTACACTCACCTGGCAATGAATCCCAATAAAGTGTGGGAACCAATAAAGTGTGGGCTGATTAAATTGCACCATATGAAATAAAACAACCATCCTTACAATCAAGTAACTTACAATTGTGTGCCAAAGGGATTAAAGGGGATATGCCAAACATTCTAACCCGAAGCCTAATAATCAAGAAAAGCATAGTGATTAATGGCAAAAAAATAAAATAAAATGTATATTCTATAAAATGCACAATAGAGTTTGAAGTCAGCAGGAATAACAAAGGCAGAGATTTGCCCCAGTGCTGGCAGACTGGGCAGGTGAGCCACTCGCCAGTTTGCCGGAAGATCAACGGAGATCAGGCCGAGCTAATCTTTTAGAAAAATATTGGGATTAGTAGCCTGGCTCGTGTACATAAAAGCTTTACCTAAACACATATCAGATGTCACACTTACCGTTTTTGAAAGCCTTGACCACCAAGAGGATTCCCGTGAACAGGATGAAGACTAATCCACAATGCATCCTTGTTTTTGATCACCCTCAAAAAGTAAAAAAAAATAATAATAAAAAAAATGCTCATACAAAAAAAAAAACAAAAAAAACTTTAAAAAAAAAAAGTAAAATCCTCCGAGGAATGTTCTGGCTTCTTATTGTGATTAAAAAAAAACAAAAACAAAACGGAGCGTGTGTATTTTCAGCGGAGTCGGGAGTGGATGTGAGAGCGTGGCATCCTGTCACTCATCCCCGGTTTCCTCTCGCCTGTGCCGGCTGCGCGCTCCGCTCCGGTGCCGGTTGTTCCATAATATCCGCTCCGCGAAGAAGAAGTGTCGCCGCTCCTGTGCTTAGTTTACTCCCGTCGGGCGCTGGTCGGGCTGGGGCTTATAATCCTCGGCTGCGGAGTCGGAGGAAAACACAGGCACAAAGCGGGTTAGGAATGCGTAACGATGTCGTGCGTAATGGACATTCCCGAATCGGCTCTACGGAGGCGCGGAGGAGCAACGCGCCCGGGATGTTGGACCGGTGCTCTTCTCCGGGCTCAGGCCGGAGGAGGTGTGTGAGTGGTTTGATCACTAAGGGCTGGAACCCACGAGCTGCGTGTCTTTATGTGGGAGCGGAGCCGCACACTGAGTCACAGACGGAGCAGCCGCGGTGCGTTCACTGACATGACTCTGAGCCCTCTCTCTCTCTCTTCCACCCTCTCTCACTCTCTCTCTCTCTCTGTCTGTCTTAACCCCCCCCCACTCTCT
>JAFBJT010108332.1:24414-43033 GCA_016785325.1 Chascanopsetta lugubris
AATAACAACAACAACAATACTAATACTACTACCAATTATAATAATGACAACAACAATAGTAATAATACTAACAATACTAATTATAATAGTAATATTAATAATAATAAGAATACACCTACTACTATTACTACTACTACTACTGATAATAATAATGATAATAATAATAATAATAATAATAATAATAATAATAATAATAATAATAATAATAATAATAGATAATGGATAAATAATTCAAATAGCTCTTTTCAAGACACCCAGAGCGATGTACCTACCTGGCTGATGCACGGCTGATTACTATGTGACACCACTGTATTTGACACCGTGTTCTGTGGCCATAAAGTCAACCGGTCAACAATAATGACCTCCTCTTAGAGACTGATCACCGGTCACAGCAGTTTCCATTATCCCTCCTCAAACCTCCCCGACGAGAAAAAACTGAGCTGTCACACCAAATGGAAGACTTTTAATGTCCCATCAAAAAGCTGTTGTGCCACTGTAATGGTGACGTATGTGGGAGAGCTGCTGGATGAGCGTCATCCATCATAGATACAGTCGGGGAAGAGATGCAGAGCAGAGACCTAGTTTCCCAGCACAGAGGCGTCCTAAAATATCCTGCACATAAAACGCATGCTCATTCTGGAGGGGGAGGCTGCTGTTGACTAAATATCAGGTAGAGAGTAAATTTGTTTTCTTTTTTTCAAAATAAGTTGTCATTCAGAGATGCATAAAGATCAAGAATCTGAGAAGCGAATAGTGTCACCTCATTTTCAATTCAATAATTCATACTTTGTGTATAGTCCATTTAAAAAATGAATTATTGCTTGACTTTCAACTTGTAATCATCACTATCAGTATTTTTGGGAAAGGAAATGAACTCGTATAAACTGGTCTTTAGTGGAGTTTACATTAAATGTTAATTAAATGCTGCCTTACATTATCTTCAAATATTGTGAGCGTGCTAAACTTTGCCAATAAAAAAAACTAAAAATGGGTTATGAAATGTGAAAATGGGTTTGTAACCTACAAATTAAAAAGCTGTCTGATCTGATCATCAGACTGCTCATGTTTTACTGTTATTGATTGAAGGCCAGTACAACAACAAATAGTTAACTCTGAGAAAATAAGGTGTAATGGACAAATAGAATCACAAAACATTCATATTATGCCTTTTTTTACAAATTTAAAATCACCCTAATGCATGACGTTCTTTTTAAATAACCCTCAAAATACACCTTATCCAGTATTACACCTTCTGGGGGCCACCATGTTTTTACAATAGCCCAGTGGATGTACTGAACCTCTTTTTAGCTTTAATGACAACTAAGGGCTACCTCATAGGTTCTCCTGCATGCTCGAATGGGAAGGGTGGGGTGATGGATACAATATACAACTTAGCCTGAAGATGTCACCAAATCGTACACACTGCACCTTCAAAAATGTGATTATTCGATTCAGGAAAATTGTAATTGAATAACTTGTATAATCCATTAGAGTCAATTAATTGACTAATCGTTTCAGCTTTGAGCCACCCATATGGATATTAATATGTGTGTTGGTCGGTCGCCCAGTCTTGTGGATACATAACAATTTATTTTGCAGCAGTTTTTAGACTCCACTGTTTTTTAACAACAATTGATCCAAAAAATGTTTTTTCTTTTCTGTTTATTTTTGTTCAGCTCCTGAAGTCAGCCAAGCGTAACGTTGCCCTTTCCAAAGGCAACATCTTCGCAGTGAAAACAGGACGTCCATCTGTGCAGGCCGACCATGAGCAAACAGAATATCGTGATAAAAACAAAAAGTGCCATGTCTAAAGTGTTCCCATTATTTCGAACCCTTCGGTCCTTCAGTCAGTCTTTAGTTAAATCATGTGGGACTGCGGTGCCTTCAGGTGCCGAGCACTAAGCATGCCAACAGTCTATTCAGCGTAGTGGAACCATCTGCTGGCACCTCAGTGCATCTGCCTGTGGAAGGGAGAGGCCGAGGAGCAGAGGCTGCTGCAGACGTGGCAGTGAGAGGGCTGCGAGAGTCAGAGCCAGCGGCTCCTCAGCTGAGTCAGATAACATTCAGGGTCAGACACACTGCAACATTCATTCTCTCACCAGTCCATCTGCCACTGTGGATTTGGAGTAGTTCCTTTCCACACCACCACATCCTTATGTTGAAAGTACCACATGAAAATGGAAGGAGGGATATGTTCTAGAACAGTGGTTCTCAACTGGTCTGGGTTTTGGACTCACCGTCACCCCTTAAAGGTGGAGTGTGCAAGATTTGGTGACATCAAGAGGTGCAGTTGCAGGTTGTATCCATCACCTCACCTTGACCCTTCTGAACATGCAGGAGAACCTATGGTAGAGGTCAGTTGTCATTAAAACTCAAATGATGTTTAGTATGTCCACTCTGGGCTACTGTAAAAACACGGTGGCCCCTGTAGAATGGGAAGGGTTAAAAGAATGGGAAAAAATAAATAAAACATTTAAAGGGGACCCATTATGCCCATTTAAGGGGCTTTCTATTTGTTCTTTAGCCTCTATTATGATGTTAAACTGTATCTGTAGTCTCAGAAACGCTTTGGTTTTCGTAAACGAGCTCTTTTTAAAATCTGGATGATATTCCTAGTGTGAAATGCAGGGTTTTGCCTCCCCCCTCCCCTCCTGAAACCTCACCTTCTCCTGATTAGCTGACCAATAGGCGATCCCAGATTGGCTGAAAATGTAGGTTAGTCCCGCCTTCTAAGCAAGCATGCTTCATCCTCACAGGCAGCTCTCAGCCGGTAGCCTTCACTGCAAAACATAAACATTGCAAGGATAACTAAATGTTTCACCCCCCCCCCCCCCCCCCCCCCCACACACACACACACACACAATAGATGGATGGATACATTAGAACCTAGCACAAACAATGATATAACAAGGTATACACATCATACCTGGAGCGGCGTATGCACAGATGGGCAGCGTAAGTGATGTACTTACATGCTCACACTTTATATGAATTCACTTGACAAGTTATTTTCACACATGCAAGGACAATATAAACAGTGCCGACAATATAAACTCTGCCACCCCCACCCAGTAGGTGAATTGGGGGGAGACTTACTGTTTAGGTGTGTTTGGCAGCTTGTGATATGCAAATGACCGAGTACAATAACAGTATTTGGGTTGTGATGGGGGGGGGCGGGGATGGGGGGGGCGTTATCATATTTCACTCATACTCTCCGTAGTTTCGAGGGAGGGGGAAGACCGTGAAAATCACCATGGCCTTTGAAGCGTACAATTACATTCAAATGATTACAGACAGAGATATTAGACTGCTTGGTTCAAAGTCCCACCGTGCTGTCCCACATGTTAGCCTGAGCTAAACCAAAGGGAATCATATCGTAAGAGTCGAGCTGTATGTGCGGAAACTTTACGCAGCAGTTGTTTTTCGACAGACAGTTGGAGCCGAGAACATGTTTATCTGATGTGCTACTCGGTTTGTTGTTTGTTTTGTGTCTCAGTTTCGCTGCCTCCGCCGCGTCACGTTCGTCTCTCTGCGACGAGTGATCGCTCAGCTGCTGGGAGCATGTAGTTGTTGTTTGGCCCATAGAATGAATATCCATCGCCGCTTTGGGTTTTTTTTTCCATCAAGAACAAATGAATGTCTCCTTCAAGGCAGCAACCTTGCAGGCACAGCCACTCTGTACTGATTGATCGGTGCTCGATCGGTTTGGAGTGGCGTTCTCCACAGTTGGGTTGGAGAGTGCCTCTGTGTGATTGACTTCCTCTCGAGCAGACACACACGCCCACCCACGTCACGAATTGCCTCGTGTTGCAAACCGCGGGTCATTTGGTGCGTTTTCGACCAGCGTATTAGTGATACTTCTACACTACAACAGTGGGTTTGACTTCAAAAGTGAGGAAAGCCACAATTAGGTCCCCTATAAGTCATTATAAATTCATGAAAAAGTCAGTCTATGATTGTTTTTTAATATCTTAATAAGTGACAAAAATGGCCTCATACGCTGTACCTTTAAGCAGCCATGCATCAGCCAGGTGGGTAAAGCGATCTGCATGTCTTGAAAAGCACTATGTAGATTAAATCAAGGTATTATTATGTCATCTTCTATCGCTTATCCAGTATTCGGGGTCACAGGGTATTTCTGCCAGTATGCATAGGTCCTTTTTTTGGCAGGGGGGTATCAGCGTCACTACTATCCCGAGTGGGATTCAAACCAGTGACCTTTGGTTCCACAGGCGACTGCTCTAAGCACTGATCCACTGTCGCCCTATATGTAGTGCCATTATTATTATTGTTGTAATCGTTATTGTTATTATTGTTATTATTATTATTATTATTATTATTATTATTATTATTATTATTAGTAGTAGTAGTAGTAGTAGTAGTAGTAGTAGTAGTAGTAGTAGTAGTAGTATTGGTATTATTAGTCGTATTAGTAGGGTAGTGGAAGAAAAATAAAACATGTAGGTGATTATAAATTCATGTAAATGTCATTATGTTGTCACTTCACTGGTGTTCGCATCACATGTGACATCACAGGACGAGGCTGTCTGCTGCTGTATGGCTTTGATAGAGGTGCTGATGTACAGCGTGACCCTGACAGTGTCACACTGACATATAGAGTCACAGTGCCGAGTCTAACTGAACATCCATCAACACTGTCAGGGACAGTCATCTGTCTCTGTCATATTACTAAAGCAGTGGAACGGAGGAGAATGAAGCAGAGGTTTCAAATGTCCCATACCCAATGTGGGGATATTAGATAAGTTGAAGAGAAAGAAAAAGGCAATAATGTTGTTGTCTATTGATCCATGAACGATATGTTCAGTTATTTAAATCGTCCTCCGGTGAAGACGAAAGGACACGAGCGATGGTGCGGCCGGGAACGTTCTAACAGATGTGCTCATGTTGAAGCTGGGACTTTGAAGGTGAGGCGTCAGGAGGGCTGAGAGAGAAGTAAGGTTAATGATGTGAAATTGCAAAGGGCATTGTGCAGCACAGTAACAGGACTGTGACTTAGTGGCTCCTACAAAATAGTCACACAGTATACAGATAGGCAACGCAATGTGCTTTACATACTATAACTCAGGATACAGACACTAAAACAAAAAAAACAGAAAGAAAACAAAATTTCGATTAAAATAGAGCAAGAAATATGGAAGTACAGATAGAATAACTTACTTTGAAATGATTTAAAAAACATGCTGTACAAATGAAATTTAAGATGCTCTAAAAGAGCTTAATCGTAAGCACATGAAAATAGAAATGTTATTAGCCTGCATTTGAAAACATTCACATTTTGGATCTGATCTCAGTTCAGTTGGGAACTTCCAGTTGTGTGATTTGTTGACCAGTAGTAGAATTTCAAAATCGATTATGTAGCTGACAGAGCCAATGTAAAGACTTTAGAACTAAAGTAATGGTCTGTTTTCGTTTTGACGTTTGACCTTCGATACAGAGTTCAAGGAAGGTAGCTGGATTTATGAAGAACTGGCTTTTGACACCAGTGTTTGAGGTCTGTGTTTTGGTTGATATAAATGTCTATACATGCTCCTCCTCTGTAGGCTCAGTGGACTAATCAGCAATATCACCGTATTAGCTTATGCTGGTTCTATTACACTACAGTCGCTGGTTCACACATCCTGCAGACTGGTAGGCCTTTCTCACTGGCAGGGAACCAGTATGTTCTAGTTCCCAAATGAAAACTGGAACCAGCCGGCGCATTCAGACCAAAAAACAGTATATACCTTATATCTGCATTTCCCCTGTCATTCTATCAGGGGAGCACCAAGGATCAAGTGAATCGTATTTAATTGACATTTCTATGTGGCGCCATATCACAACAGAAGTCATGTAAGGTTACCTTTCCTATAGAACAGATCCATATGTTGTTCTTTTATTAAGCGAACTAAAAAGCCTTATGTTATTTATCTTATTTACATGGCAGCATGTCATTCCTGTCTCTACATGGTCACGGTTTCAATTCTCTTCCTCTCTCTGTATCGCACAACAGAGTCTCGAGAGTGCACGCGCTCTCTTCCCGGGGGAAACACGGTTCATGTTTACTTCCTCATGTGTAGAAAGGAATAGCGTCCTCCCTCTTTGGTTCCTTTTTAACTGGTTTTGCTTTCTAACCCTTTGGTTAGAAGACAGCTCCTATACACTCTCAGCCACAGCTGAAAACCTTTTTTATGCATCTGAGTTCTGTCTATTCACACTTTTAAAAGGTGCAGTGTGTAAGACTTTTGGTCATTTTGTCACTTTTATAAAACAATTACATACTCACATTTTCATAAATTTATAATTAAGTAAATGTTGTAGTTTTCTACCCTAGAATGAACCCATTAATGTATTATTACATGAGGAGGGGGGTCCACTCTATGGAGGCCGCCATGTTTTTACAGTAGTAAAAGTGTACTACACATTTTTTGTTTTGTTTTAATAACAACTGAAGTTTACCATAGGTCCTCCTGCATGTTCAGAGGGTTGAGGGTGAGGTGATGGATACAACTTCACCTCTAGAGGTCTCCAAATCTTACACACTGCGCCTTTAACAGGTGATGATGCCCTCTTAGACACCTTTCATTTCACAGATAGACACTTTTGTTTACATATAAGTGACCATGGCAAAATGCAAGTACAACACCGACAACATGAAATATGGGTTTTCCGATATTGACGACGAAAGAGGACATGTACTTATGTTTTGTTACCTTGTGTCCCAGAGAGGCATGTTTCTTTGTTTATTTAATTGAAATGCATCTAATTGAGTGTAAAAGGGAATATTTTCCTCTGTAGCATCGCAACCTGCTGGTTGTTTTTGTTTATCATTAAACATGTTTTTTCGTGTTTGCATACTGTGAAAATTCTGTACCATCTCAAGTTTAAACTGCTCCATCTTTTCATTTGACACATTTGAGAAAGTGAAAATTGTTCTTGATTCCGGACACGGCTCGTCATTAAGGTGCGATGGTGGGTCCCAAAGCCAGACCAGTTGAGAACCACTGCCTGAGAATGTATATCTGGTCGCAGACCCCGTTTTGCTTATTTCAAGTCTTATTTGAAGATCTTGATTGATGTTCAGATTTGTGTCGACACGGCCCCGAGGAAGAAGATCAGAGTCACTTCAGCCTTGTAATAAAAACACAATATAAGTCACCACCAAATCTCCCTTTTGATCCAAACTATTTTCACACTCAGATTTTCCAGCCTCTGATTTTGTCTGATTGTTGTATGTTGTTTTGTACTTAGCAATGAAACTAAAAGAGTGAATAGCACAAGTATTCAGCTTTAAAGGTGCAGTGTGTAAGATTTTAGTCATTTTTGTCACTGAGACAAAAAACAAAATCATAAAACAATTACATAGACATTTTCATTCATTTAGAATCAACCAAATTCTTTTTTTACCCATTATCCTTAAATGAGCCCATTCATGTGTATTTACATGAGGAGCGCATCCTCTCTGTGGGGACCGCCATGTTTTTACAGTGGCCCAGAGGGGACAGACTAAACACCATTTGAGTTTTAATGACAACTGAAGTCTATCATTGGTTGCATGCCCAGAAGGGTGAAAGTTAGGAGATGGATACAACATGCAACTTCACCTCTAGATGTCACCAAATCGTACACACTGCACCTTTAACAACATTTAATGGTAGAAGTCTTTGAGAAAAGTCATTGCATGTTGCTGCAGCTTCATGAAGCAGACAGGAGGTCAGCGCTCACTATTGAGCAACACTGAGAATCAGTCGCTGTGATGTATCAGAATCATACAGAGATTCGCTACTATCAGGAGTGAACATCTAAATTAAGCACCAGCGACTTTGTAGCTGTACACAGACTACAACAGAGATATTTCTATTTTTATTGTTTCTATTAATACCTTAATTAGCATCTTCACTTTTGTTTGCACCTGAGCCTCTGCACTCTAGACTTTGATTCTTGTGATCCTGTTCTGACTTTCATCTAATACAGGTTCTTTTCCCAGGGAAATGTTATCATTCCATGAAATTATTGAAAACATCTTATGGACTATTTATTGATGTATCATTTATATCGACTTTTTCTCCAAAACACCATTTTAACAAGAATTTCAAATGGATGTGAAAACAACAGAACTTTATAATCAGTAATTATCAAATGTGTGTCAGAAAAAAAAATCAAACATCCTGCACTATATATATATATATATATATATATATATTAGAAAATAAGAGTTTGGTTTGTCCATTTGAATAAATTCATACAGTTCCCTAATGCTCAGAAATACATTTCAAAAGCAAATTGGACTGGAAACAAATGGGGGTGGTTTTCCAAAAGTGGGACTTTTATTTTGAAGGCTAAGAAAGTGAGGTGAGTCGCTGTGAACGGAGGCTACCAGACGCAGCTGTGCTTCCTTGTATGTAAACATCAAGCATGACAGAATCATACACACAGTAAACGGAAGCATAAAAAAAAACATATTGGCAGTTTTTTTCTAGCTTTATGTTTAAAACAATGCAGCTCGACTAATAGATATAATCAACCCAAAAAAGGATATTAAAAACATCAGCAGAATTATATTCTCATGCATCTGCCAGCAGCGTTTCTAAAGTGTCTGACTGAAAGTAGAGTCTGGTGTGCGGTTTCACCCTCCCCATCACACCGCTGCCTCTGGAAGATCCATACGGACGTGACAAACAGCACCAGGGGCCCAATCTAGCTGTGACAGTGGGAAGTCACTAGAGGCAAGAACCACAACACTCTTCAATCACAGTGTCAGAGACAATGAGCCATATAGAGACAGAGAAGTTTCAAACCTGTAGTAAAATGCCCCACTGCTCCTGTTTATGACAGGTGGAGATGCAGTGTGCTTTTTGAGTTGTCAGCGCTGGAGTGTTTAAAGCAATATCTATCTGAGCTGCTGCAGCAGCAGCAAGACAAACGGTGAAGGTTCAGGTTCATATACTTTTCAGATTGAGAATGTGAAAAAAAAAAAATATACCCAAAGCTTGAGTTGGTACATCATATATGATATCAGGGATCTATGTCAGGGAGGAAACAGATTCCATGTAGATGTTGATAGTTGTAAACGATTAATCGACTCATTAATTATAACAATTGTTTGATTACAAATTCCCTGAATCAAATCATTTAATCATAATTTCATGTTGTGCTGTAACTGTTTAAGGAGATGACAAAACATGCGCTGCTTCTCATTCACCAACACCCATAAGATTCACACAGGCACGCGCTCAGGCTTCCCAGTGATGGTGTCCAGAGCCTGACTAGACATGAAAATATCAGGTGACAAGTCAGATAATAATCATTTTTTGTCTTTTCACATCAATACAATTTTTCCACTTATTAAGATAATCGCTCAATTGAATCAAAGAAATTAATCGCTAGATTTATTGATTACAAATATGATTGCTAGCCGCAGCTCTAGTTTTAACGAAGCAGGAAGTCAGCTCTCATACGCTCCGCGCATGTGCCACAGCTGCAACATATTATGCTGACATTGCCCGTTTGCCGACATCATGTCCGTATGCCTGTATTTTCAGCTTCTCACTAAATCCCGTTTCTGGCGCAGTGCAAACGGTGAGGAGGCAGACAGACGTTGAGCAAGCTTTTACTGGTCGATGACAAAGTAGGCAAACGGGCACAATCCCAAAGCAGCGTCGAGGCACAGAAACACAGTCGGGTTAGCGGGAGCAGGAGACGAGAAGAGGCGAGGAGAAAGCAGGGTCAAAGTCGGGAGATGGAGACAGGGAATGCTGGTAAGTTTGTGCTGGGACATGACAAACGGGCAGCAGGTAACAGAGTGACTGGGGCTTATGAAGGGGACAGTGATTGAGTGAACGAGTTGCAGCCGTGTGATGTGGGTGTGGCTGCTGATTGCAGCGGAGCAGGAGCAGGAGCAGGAGGGGAGGGGGTGAGGAGAGAGCAGGTTCAGAACAAAACAAATGCACAAACAATTCATTGACACATACAAAAGTAAAAACCCCGAAGGAAGTGCTGGTCTGTCCATTTGCAGCTATGGATTGTGCTCCCATCTCAGGAGGTGGTTACCTTTGCAAGTGTCAAGTTGTATTGTCAGTTTCAGTCAATTTCTCTCTCTCTCTCTCTCTCTCTCTCTCTCTCTCTTTCTTTCTCTCCCTCTGTGTATGTGTGTGTATGTGTGTGCGTGTGTGTTTGCGTGCATGTGTGCGTGTGTGTCTGTGCTGCCTCTTGGCCAGGTCGTCATTGTCAATGAGAACTGGTTCACATTTGACATACCTGGGTCAATAAAGGTTAAAGGTGCAGTGTGTAAGATTTGGTGACATCTACTGGTGAAGTTGCATATTGAATCCATCACCTCACCCCTCCCTTGGGCATGCAGGAGAACTTATGGTAGCCCTCAGTTGTCATTAAAGCTCAAACGATTTTTCTCCTGGTGGAAAATATATTATAGGACTAATTTTAGGGTCATGTAAAAAGCAAGTCATACATTGATGTGATAATATATTTCTAAAAATGACAAAATAACATTGTTTTTTAATTATAGTCCTATCGATAGAACATTGTAAAATCCAATTAGTTAACCTTACTTAGAAAAAACATGCAAACCGATTGCCTTGAAAAAATTATTTCCAGTTAAACAGAAATTGTGCGTTGTACTAACAAATGTTTAGTAAGTGTAGTACACTTGCATTTAAGTTAAGTGTACTAAGACTGCACGGAGAATTGGTAACTTTAAACAAAAGTAGTCAGTACTACGTTTCTTCAGATAAACTTGACCTATAGTATAGACTAGACTCAGAATTACTATTTCAAATGGCTGGGTAATCCCAAGTATACAATACTATGTGTGTATTTCAAATCACTACTTTATTTAAGTTGCACTTACTAGTACAACAGTCCCTACAACTTAGAATTTCTAAGTTGTATTTACTCGAGCAATCACCCGACTAACTTGGAATCATGCAAGCCGATTGCCGTAAAGAAATTGAGTAATGGTTACTTTTAACTTTCAAGTGCATCAAACTCTTAGATACATCTACATTCATGCTGTCTCACTCAGTCACATCTGCATGACTGTAGCTTTCACACGTGTGTTATGAAATAGGGTTCCATTCTATTAAATCCTGAAAAGATGTCAGAGAGACAAATTTGAAAGTGTTTTCATTACTTAGCTTTGGTATTGTTAACATTTTAGTACAAACAAGCAAAAATGCCTTTAGTACAACTTCCAATTTGGTTGTATTCCAAGTGGAGGGCGTACAGTACATCATCCCAAACAAAAGGCAGAGTGCATGAGGTGGGCTTTTCACATCATCCACGACAACGTCCCCCTCGATGATGATAGCCGTGGAGGTGTGTCGAGGTGGAGTTGATGTGGAGTGAGAGGTGTATCCTCAGCCGAGGTGGTCGGCACGGCAACAGGGATTTGTTGCCAGGTGACATCTGTGTCAGAAGCCTACATTAAAAAAAAATGGAAAAACACTGATTGGCAAAAATGAAATATCAAAGTGTCATCTGGCCAGCTGTGATGTTTTCACAGATGCACTTCCACTTAGAAGTTTGATAAACATTGGCCATATTAAAACATTTTCCATGAGGAAACCTTCTCGCATCATTTGTTGTCTTCACTGGCTCGTCCTAACTAAGGAGATATATGCTCTACCTTTTCTGCAGGGCACTGAACCTCAGCATGGCAAGCAAACTTAAATTCACAGTATCTTTGTTTTGTTTTTCAGATGAACTCAATGGAGTAAATAAAATAAACAACATTAAATCAATCAAAACAATTAGAAGGGGCTTTGGAAAATTAGGAGATGGGATATCATGAAAGGGTTTCCTTCAAATAAATCTATCTATGTATCTTATTCTTAGGATACAATCTATTTCTCTATGGATCAAAATGACATCACAATCCTGATTATTGAAATCATAAAGATGAATGATGATTCATCAGCACCCTAACAGGTCCAACAGGCATTAAGAGGAAGGAAAAAATTACACTGACCCAACATGCGGTAATCAAAGTTGATCTCATGCCGCTGCCACAAAATAGTTGGGAAACACTTACGTTGTCATTTGATGAGAATTCAGACAGACCGCCGTTAAGAGTAAACAGGAGAAAAGCCTTGACTCTTTGTTTCCAAGTGAAAGACGAAAAGGAATTAATGTCACAGTATGTCGAACAATGTCAAGGCCTTCTGTGCTAAAAGGAAAACAGAACAAAAAGGATGAAAATCAAGAACTGAATGGCTTGAACGTTAATTATCAGCAAGACAAGTTAAGGCCAACACTGTCATGTCACTGCTCTCTCACCCCACGATTCCACCCGAATGCATCTCTCTACCCGAACTCATTGGGCAAAAACTCCTACATGGTTAACTCAACTTTTAACTTCCATGAGGCTGGTAGAAAATGTACCTGGGATTCAAAATGCTGCACAAGGCCAGCTAAGGTCTTAAGTGATAAAGTGACAGAAATCGTACACACAGCACCTTTGGATGAATAAATAAAGTGTGTATGTGTTTGCCTTTTTCTGTGTGCAGACTCAGCAGGCTTAGCCCCGCCCTCCATAGAGAGCAAGGCGACAAATGCCGCCGTTCCATTGCACGACGCGGCCCCACTTGACTCGGCTCCACTCGATACTGGTTCCGTTTCCATTACAATCGAGCACCACCTCAATGTGGGCGGGGTTGTCACTGAAGGGAAACTCCAGTGGCGTCAAATGTCGGCCCTGGCTACGGAGGCTGCATTGGCTCAAAAACGTCGCTGCACACCGTCGGTCTGGGCGTCGGACCGAGCCCCTCGGTGGTGTGATGTTATTGTTCCCGGCTCCACGGATGCACAGTGGGTGCAGAACTGTAGGACGTCTGAGGAAACTCCCAGCTTCATTTGTGTCAGACTGCACCCAGCTGCGCTCACAAATAAGATGAAGCAACACGACTCCCGCAACTGGGCTTTAAATGTGGCGGGTTGGATTCTTGGGAACGAGTCGCCCCGGCCAATCGGTGGCTTCCCGTCACACTCAGGTGGGCAGGTTCTAAAAAAGTACCGGGCACTAGGTGCTAATGGAAAACACTGTAAACCCAGTACAGTCGAGTTGAGGAGGTGGAAAAGGTGCATTCGAGCCGAGTGACAGAAGCTCTGTTAACTAAGTCTCATGTAAATGAAAATATATCAAATCATTCAGGTCATCTGTATTCATGGGGCATTAACAAAAAGATGAATGTCAACAAAATACAAGATCCAAGTATAAAATCACGACAGCTCAGTATTGGCTCCCACTGTCACTGAAACCTACACACTGTACCATTTGCATATTACATCTGTGATATCTAAGCTTAAATAAACCAGCAGGTCAATGAAGTAAATTATTTACATAATGATTTCAGTTCATAATCTTTCTGTTTTTTTTCAAATTCAATCGAGGTATACGTTTTCTTTTCACAGTCTCCTGAATGTCTCAGCCTGGCTCACAAACACAGGGTCTGGTCTCATGTGACTTCAGACTATTTTCAGTCAGTTTGATGTTGTTTTGAAAGTGTTGAACCATGGACACTTTGTCGGTTTCCAGAACATTAAAGCTGCCTTTCTTTTTCCGTCCTTCCTCTTTTGTTTTCGCTCGCTCCTATTTCGGGCTCCTCTCCGACAGTCAGATCCGTACGAGCACCCGGCGAGAGAGACTCTCGCTGTGGGACTCTTCGTGACATGAGACGTGGCTGGAGGGAGCGTGTTGTCGAGGTCATGGTGGAGATCGCTCTGCCACTGGACTCTCCCTGTCATGAATAGGACGATGTGCCATGCTGTTTTTAGATTGAACGTCTACTCCCCTTAACTGGGGCCTCATTGTCCCAGAAACAAGGCGGCGATATTTCTCCGTCAGAGTTGATGAAGTGTCAGCTGTCACATATTGTTTTTAGTGATTTATGAACACTGTCCAATCGCTGCCACAATGTCAGAGTCGGTGATTATCACCGGTCTGATGAGAGATCCTCAAATTCTGGGCCACACTCCCAACTGCAACTGTATCCAGCAATCCGGATGTCACGTAACCGTCAGCCATTGTTACCCTCTAGAAACCGATACTCGTCAGCGTTGGGCCTAACGTGCCACATTCCTCCGCACCTCTTTGCAACAAAGATCCATTCATCACTTGATTTCCTGCTTTTTATGAGTAAGGGTTAGGGGTTAGGATTAGGGGTTAGAGTTAGGGTCAAGGTTAGGGGTTAGGATTAGGGGTTAGGGATTAAGGTAGGTAGGGGTTATGGTGAGGTGGTAGGGGTTAGGATTGCTCTGAGCAGGTTGTCGGCCTTAACCTCTGTAATATAAAGACTGTTTTAGTAATTGGGGAACACAACATACCAAAGATGATAATCCAGTGTTTTATATATTTCTTTGTGCCATCATTTTGTCTTTCCTTTTTTGAATAATTGAAAACTCGGGGGGCCGGGAGGCTGTCGTTGACCGGACTCTGACCTGGTTTGTCTTTTTGTCCTCGCGTGTCTTTTCTTTGTGAGTCACGGTCATAGCCAGTGCCAGAGCCTCACAGCTTTCTTTAGTTCTGTCCCTCTCTCCTGCAGCAACAGAATGATTTGACAGCAGAGCTGACAGGAGCATGAATCCCTTCAGGTGAAAAGATGAACATACACTGATTCAACTCCAGGCAAAGGTGAACCTGTGGAGACCTTCGACGTGCCGACCTACACAGTCACTGTTTACAATCATAGACTTCAAATCAAAGAATCAATCAATTTAACGTTTAACTTATATTCGTATAGCGCTTTACAACACCAATAGCTGGCCAAAGTGCTTCTCAGTGAAAATAAAAACATAAATAAAGAGATGTGAAAAACATAGATGATATATTTAAAAGCTACAGAATGCACAGAGGGAAAATGGCACTGCACTGCACTGGTGTTAAAGGTGCAGTGTATAAGATTCTAAAAATATTGCAAAACAATTACATACTAACACACGACTCTCCCTAAAGAATGGAACAAGGGTGCTGCGTCACTGTACCACAATCTTATTTCTCTGCGGCATTGTTCTGCGGTGACATCGCGTGACTCTGCGAAATCTTGCAATGTCGATTAAGCTTTTTGATTTTGATATTTGATTTGCATTTGAAACTGTCAAAATGCCAGAGCCGCAGCTTCGGGTGAATCATGTAAATGTTTTATTTTTTCCCATTACCCTAGAATAAGCCCATTAATGTATATTTAATTGGGGAGTGGACATACTAAACATTGAGCTTTAATGAGCTTTAATGACAATTGAAGTCTACCATAGGTTCCCCTGCATGTTCAGAAGGGTGAGGTGATGGATACAACATTCTACCTCACCTCTAGAGGTCACTAAATCTCAAACACCGCACCTTTAACAGCAGGACTCTGTAAAAAGAAGTACAAGGTGATTGGAAAATAAAACAAATAAAAAGTAAAACCAAGTCATCAGGAGAGAAAGTGACATAGTTATATGAAATAAATGGGCTTTGAGTTTAGCCTAATAAAGAATAAGATCAGAGGTAGTCCGCAGATCTGTTGTTCTAAAATTTTGAGGCAGCAACACAAAAAGAGCAATCACCCTACATTTTACATCTAGACCCAGGAACGTCTATAAAAAAAAGATGGCCGACAGACTGCCATAGCCTGCCATATTCACGGAGAGTTAACAAGTCTCTCAGGTACTGAGGGGCGAGCGCATAGTCTGGTTAAAAAGATGGACGTAGCGTCCGTGACGTCACTTGTTGGTTTCAGTGGAGTGATTTTGGGGCAAATTGTGTCCCTTGTTACCATCTTGCTGAATCCTAACTCCTCCTGGTTCCCGGTTCATTCAAAAATGGGCAAAGAGGCGGAACACACATGTACAGGTGTCACGGGAAAAAATGCAACTGATTGAGACCAAAACCAACGTTTGTACCAGGCCTTAAACATGTTTCATTCATCTCTGAAATTGATCATTTTAACATGGGAGTCTATGGGGGTTTGCTCCCTTTTTGAAGTCAGCCCCCAATGGCCAACCCATGACCTGCACGTTTTTTCACTTCTCATTGTGCTTCATCCGTCTGCAGCAGAGGTTGCCCCTCGGGGCTGGGGCCATTTAGGGCTTTAAAAACAAACATGAGGAGTTTAAAATCAATTCTAAAATGCACTGGAAGCCAGTGACGTGCGTGATGTGCTTTTGTGCTCTGTTCAAAATTGCGCTGCAGCGTTTTGGACCAGTTGTATCCGTGCCAAGGTTGACAAGGATCGACATAGAAAACATTACATTCGTCTATGTTTTTGAGCTGATCAGTGCATGAATGCAAATGGGTTCAGACTGTTGGCAGAGGATCATACACTGTAAAAAAAATTTGGTGAAATTGATAGTGGAATTCTGTAAAATCACTGCAAAAAATGAATTGTAAATCAAAAAAACAATAATCCTTTGTTGTAGTTATGGAAAATATTTGTAAAATACAAAACTACACATAATTGTAAATTCTATTGTCAAAATATGTCAATCGTACCATATTCATTTGTAGAATAGAATTCACCATTTTAACACAAGCTATGTAAAAACACACTTTATAACAATTTACAAATGTATTTGTTAACTTTAACAGTTAATGTACGTACAAATAAATATTGTCAACTTGTAAAATAGGTTAGCAGTTGATCCATCTGATTTTCCATTAAGCAGGAACATTTCAGATGTTAATATTAAAATAGAATAAAATGTGTGAGCTTTTCAATGAAATCATGTGTATATCAATTTAAGACGTGTAAATAAGATAAATAACATAAGGTTTTGTAGTTTGTTTAATGAAAGAACACAGTGTAGACCTGTTTCAAAGGAAAGATAAAGTTAAATGATGTCTTTTGTGATCTGGTGCTGTATAGAAAATAAAATCAAACAAAATTGACTTCCAGGGGGGCAGGTGGTGCCGTTGTCCCCCATCCCCCAATAGAATGGTAGGGGAAAACTGGACATGCACATAAGGAGCCCCATAACTTTGTAAAGCTCCTTGACATCTGTATCAGTCCAGGTATAGTTTTTCCCCCATCTAATGCTGGATTGTGGTATATTTGTTGGTATTGTTGCACTGTGTCCTCAGGGTGGAAGGGGTAAAGTACAATTTCAACAGGTCCAGAGATGAATATGTGGTGTGGGGATTCACCTGGTGGTGTCCGGGGCATGAAGCAGCTTGTGTGTAGGGCACTGCCCGGGTCCTTTTTGGTGCCCCAAGGTGTGGAGCACTGGTGGGGCTGAGCCAGTGGTGATCCGGACCTCGTCCGACTCCTCCTTCCAAGGTGACTCCTCTTCCCTTGCTCCCTTTTTACATGGACCAGGCTGCTGATAGTACTTGAAAAAACATGTGTTCATGTTATGTAAATGAATGAAACAAAAGAAAATAATTTGGATAAGGATGCGAGGTTACTCGTCTTCTTTCAGATAAACTGTCAATTTTGGGAAAGACTAACAGTGTGTCAAGCTCTGTAATGACTATTTCACTCCTGATCTACTGTACACATATACATACATTTGTCAACATATGAAAACTTTGTCTTATCTCTGATCATCAACAACAAAAGAGGGATCGTTGACCATCCACTTCGTCACTCTGCCTCCCTCCTACTTCTCCACAAACACTCCGAATCGCTCCAAAATACCGCTGTGTCTGTCACTCAGTCAAACATTTTTTTCTGTTTTGTAAAAGGATAAGAAATGACAAAGATATTTCAATAAATGCAGCGTTCGTCCAGAGCGTCCACATTTCACATCTATACGCGTAACTTTTCTATCAAACTCAAATGATCACATCTCTAGTTTTACTTGGTCTATCAACTTCAAATCAAAATGAGGGTGTAGTGTCACTTCCGCACTTTTGAAATGGAGTTGATGGCAGTGCCGTGACGTAGGTGACGTAGTTTTCTCGTGACAAGGCACAACAAATGACATGCAACTTAATTACGCCGGCGTGATTGTTGACTTTAAGGTAATTTGTTTTCTACCTGAACAACACCCTAACATCATTGGGTCACATCTGCAGTACAATCTCCTAAATACAGCGTCAATAAATATTTCAACTGAAAAGAAAAGTTTCACTTCACTTCAATCTGGAGCTATGAATCAAAGAACTCAACAGTCTGGATGCTCGCCTCTGATTGGACGACAGGACATATCGCGGGAGGAGCTGCCCAGGCTGAGCTCTCAGACAAGTTGAGACTTACCCCCGTACTCTAGAGGGTGCCGTGTCAGAGACTTAGCTCGTGAGCGGTTACGCCAGTGCCACTTTTGAGGTAAGTCGTTACTTTTTTCAAAATATTAATGTTTGATAGTTTATTAGGAAAACACAGGTGTCTGGGTTCGACTGAGTAGGCTGTTGTAGGCTTTTATTGAGACCGTGGGAGTGAGTGCAGAGCCGAAGTTACCATACTGAGGTTGGGTTTTATGCTAGTGCTAACGTTAATATCGCTCCGTTAGGGAGCTATCGGTCTCCCTCTTAGACAGTCACTTCTTTTCGGTCAAGAGTGATTGAGACTTGTACTTCGATACTATATTGATACTTGTATTATTGTATGCATTGCTACAAAATGATCGCATGCCAGTTTTGCCGTAAAATATTGGAGACTTTGCGGGGCTACGTGTTGCACTGCAGACT
>JAFBJT010108332.1:43551-54505 GCA_016785325.1 Chascanopsetta lugubris
TAACACCGGCTGAGAGGTCCTGTTCACACACGGGGCAGGAAACAGGCCCGTGAAGGTGTCCCTCTAAAACATCCAGACGCCCACCTTCACATTCACAGGTGACAACTGTTACCTCTCCTGACCAGAGAGAGAGAGAGAGAGAGAGAGAGAGAGAGAGAGAGCGTGCAGAAGAACACCACACAGGAACAATAGTGCCGGGCATATTGGTGCCGCCGGGCCCGGCCCCCCCCCCCCCCCCCCGACCCACCACCCCCACCCCCCCATCCCATGCTGTGCGCTCTGACAATGCAATGCCAACGCCACATGCGCGTCCCCTTTGAGGTTGACAGGCTTCGGCTCCACAGGTGGCGTCACGCTACACTTCCACTTGCACTGGCTCGAACTGGTCGACCAATCCCCCGGACCTGCGCCCCACCTGCACCCCCCTCCCCCCCCCCCCCCCCCCCCCCCCCCCCCCCCCCCCCCCCTCCTGATCTCCTGCCTGATCCATTCCCCGGGTCACGCTGTGTGAGCCGCGTCTCCAGACTCTGTATCGCTGGTAATGGCTGGTTTGTGCTGCTGCTGCTGCTGCTGCTGCTGCTGCTGTCAGTGTTTGCCTGGTACACGCCCCGTGGTGGGGTTGTTTCTCATCAGGAGCAGGCGCTGTCACCCAAGGGAACCATATGGAGGTGTTGGTGGTTAATTGGGGGAACCAGTGGTTTGTGATCTATGTGAGTGGAGGTGGGTCGACCGCGTGCATGAGGGAAGAGGAGAAAATGGCTGACGTCCACACCATAGATTGTGTGCCACCATGTGTTTCCTGGTTCACCCGGAAACGGGCGAGGAGGACCAGGTAGAGCTGGGGTGCGACCGCGGTGCCGTCACAGAACGAGGGGGGTCGGCCCCAGGGGGGTCGCTCAAGAGGCCACGCCCCTTAATTGTGCACGATTTCAAACCTCAATAGGATGAAAATAAGCGAGGAAAAAGAGAGATAAGAAAAGAAAAGCGAGTCCTCTCCATGGAGGCCGCCATGTTTTTACAGTCGTAAAAATGGACACACTAAACATCTTTTGGGTTTTATGGACAACTGAGGTGATGCAACTTCACCTCTAGAGGTCGCCAAATCTCCCACACTGCACCTTGAAGTTGACCATTTTAACATGGGAGTCAATGGGGATTGAATCGCTCTTGGAGCCAGCCTCGAGTGGCCGTTCTGTGAACTGCACGTTTTCTTAGTATTGACCCTGGAGGTTCCCGCTTGACCTGTATCATAGAACCACAGCGATAGAGTCGTTTTTTTTTGTTTTTTTTCACACAATGTCTCCTTCCTCTGCTGCCGTCTCTCTGTTCCCCCGAGTCCCTCTCTCTGATCCGTGGACTCAAACTCCCAAAGTCTCTGGAGGACGAAATGTTACGAACCACGACTGAAACACAGATGGCTGCGAGCTTTTCTCCGCTTGAGCCGCCGCTCGCGGCTCCGTCACAGGTTATCATGCCAACTGAGCCAGTGAATACTATCACCACCGTACAACTGTGAGGCTTGGCTTGAACCAACCACCCACCCCGCCACCCCCCCACCCCCGCTCCCCACCACCCCCTGCTGTCTGAAGTCTAACTGCTCCATGTGCTTGATGTCACAAAGTTAGTGGGAATGACAGAATGCTGGAACCAGATGGAATTCAAACCTCTAGCTGGAACATTTGGTATTGGCTATATCAGGTGTTTTTATTTTTAGTGCAAGACTGAGCTTCCGAACACGTTGGCAAGTGTTGCGTGGCACATGTCTGTTATATATAGAGGTGCCACATACACACAGGCAGGCATTGAAAAAAAAAAGAGAGAAAAAAAAAAGGAGTAATCGATTACTTTGTAAATGTGTGGCAGAGAGATTTGTTGCTGTACCCAGACTGTGCAGACGTTTATCTATTTATCTGACAGTGATAGATTTAGCTGCTGTCAATCAAACGGATGTGAGCTCTTAATCTCGTCACCTGCAGGCATTACCTCGCGCACAGGAATCAGAGGGCTGCGCACCGCCATCGTACAGAGTTTCGCGATGACATTCCCGTTCCCCAACAAATGGTTTTCTAAAACCTCTAAATTAATTTCGCTCCCTCCCATTGACGACTGAAAAGTGCAGTGTGCAAAAGGTCCAAGTGAAATGAGTTACGTGTCTATTTGCAGCAATGAAATGGAAATGAAAGTACCGATGTGTGACTACCTGAATATGCAAATTGTTGTTTTAATTTCCTTGAAATGGGCTCCGGAAATAAACAGCAGGAAGCGGGCAAGCTTGCAATTCATAGCGTGGCCACGGGGTGGCTCCAAAAGCGAGTCAAGCCCCATAGACTCCCATGTTAAAATGGTCAACTTTAGAGATGAATTAAACTTGTTAGAAGCCTGGGGGAAACAACAAACTTTGTTTTTGTTTTTGTTTTTTTGGAACTCGCTTATTTTTATTCTTTCGAGGCTCTACTTGTGCTCCGCCTCTTTTTGCCCATTTTTTGAATGATCCAAGAACTACGAGGAGTTAGCATCGGCAGGAGGGCGACAAGTGACCCACCCACTGTGAGCCTCATTAGCATATGGGTGACGTCACGGCCGCTACGTCCATCCTCATATACAGCCCATTAGGAGCCAAAACATCACGTTATGACTCCTCAAATTTACAACAAAAATAAATGTAGCATACATGTATTGATTTAGTGATGAGAGAAGTCTTCTCCACAATACTAGAGATCACAAAGCTATTTGGCTTCCCGCCCCCTCCTCATGTACAGGCCTGTAAAGTTAATTGCCTGGAACAACTCCCCAACCTGCTGCCAGATATTCCCCTGGAAGCGCAGGAAACAAGCCCCCCCCCCCCCCATCCACCCAGAAGTCGACATAGATGTTAAAGGCAACGACGAAAGGAAAAAAAAAAAAAAAGTGAACCACACCGCATGATCAAAAACAAACCTCCCAGAATGCACCGCAACATCACACATGGATGCTCTCTTCCAGCGAAGGTGCATCGAAGGGGATGGGGGGTGGGGGATGGGGGGTGGTGCTGATGTTTTCCTCCCAGGGTTTTTACGAGGCAAATCATTACGAGTCCCAGTTTCAGCGCCGTGCGAGGGACTCGGAGCAGAGGAAGCCGCCGGTGTCGCTCCTACCCCTCGTCGGCCGTTTGATGTTTCCCAGAACAAGACGTTTATCTGCTGGAGATAATCAGTTATCAACGGGAGAGGGGAAGGAGCCGCGCGGCTTTTGTCGTAATCTCACGCGTCAGATCTCGAGCATGAATAGCGCCGTCTGTCTCCAATCGAATCAAGACAAAGTCACGGTTCACCAGGAAGTCGTTGTCTCGCAACAGACCAGCCATGATCAGCTTTTCCCAAAACTCCTGCAGCTTCACGTCCTTGTCCCCCCTCCGTCACGTTTTCTCGTTAGGTGACTTCTGTTGACGTCATCGATTCAGGAGTGCAAAGGTTTTCATGCCTTGTCTGACATAAACGCCTCAGCCCTTTTAAAGGGGCAGTGTGTAAGATTTGGTGATATCTAGTGGCGAAGTTGCATGTAGCTTCCATCACCCTCACCCCTTCTGAACATGAGGGGAACCTGTGTTAGACTTCAGTTGTCATTAGAGATCAAATGACAGTATGTCCTCTCGGGGGCCACTGTAAAAACATGGCGGCCCCCGTAGACAGGACGTGCTCCCTATGTAAATATACATGAATGGGCTTATTTAAGGGTTGTTGAAATTTAAAAACATTTTAAAAATGTCAGTATGTAATTATTTTATGTTTTTTTAGAAGTGACAAAAATGACCCAAATCTTACACACTGCACCTTTAATTCATCCCATGGCTCCCACCACCGTGGGCAACAAAATGTAACATAAAAAAAACAGAAATGTTTCCCTGACTGAATGAATGAACTCATGGATGTGAGAGCGTTGGTGGTCAGTGAGTTGGATCAGCTTCCATTCGGGCTGGAACAAAGAGCAGATCCCCCTTTGTGAGTGTGGAGCCCTGATAACCGCTAGATTCCTCCCAGGGTCGGTCTGCCACATGGAATCAATCACTTGCTGTTGTTTGTCATCTCTGAATAGTTTTATTCTCAACTATACAAATGATCTCTTTCCCCTCCCTCTCTCTCTTTCTCTCTCTCTCTCTCTCTGTCTCTCTCTTTCAGTTCTTTCCAAATATAAACACGACATGACTCATTCACCGGTTCAGATCAGAAAATATCCGCAGACAGATTTTTCAAAAAGCTTTGAAAGGTATGAAAAAAACAAAAAAAACAACAAAGAAGCAGGTGACCGGGCTCAACATTTGCAGCATCCAAATGATGAAGTGAGCTCTGTGCGCGCTGAGATTTCCTTTTTTGTCAAATAATCACGCGTGCGCCGACTGTGGATGCGCATGGAGGCTCATCATTTCTCTTTGAGGAGTGTGACTGTGACACCTGCCAGCAAGCTTATTCGTCCAGGGGGCGGGGCTTCAAGATCAATATTTGTACAATTGAAGGTAGAATTGCACTGACGGCACACAAGACGCCCATTTGTGGAATAATGGGAACAAAACAAAACATTTTATCCAATCTTCATTTCTTTTTGTACATTTGCCAAATGACTCTTTTCTTTAGGGATCCTGATCCACTTACCTTCTATGAATCACAATAAGGATGAGCTGAAACCATTAAAGGTCCAGTGTGTGCAATAAAGGCGAAATTGTATCCATTTCCATGGGCAGAAATGAAACACACTAATGCTTGTGTATTTTTTTTTAAAGGATAACAATCTGAAGTATATGATTGTTTTTATATTATCCTAAAATGACCCTTTATATTTTCTAAAGGTGCAGTGTGTACGCTTTCCCCATTACTTATGTTTGTATTGATCTTTTAAGAGCGTAATCATCAAACTAAACCTTTAACTGTCCATGGTGACATCAAACTCTTGTTGCAATCATCCTATGACAATGTTAAAAGTGAAAATAAATTTTAGCTATGGAACAACACCACAATGGAATGAAGTCTTGCTTGACTTCTTTAAAATCCTGGTGCTACAACATGGCGGCCTCCATAGAGACCACACACTCCCACTTCAAACATAAAGGGCTCATTGTATGGTAATAAAAACAACAATCAACATATTTAATGCACAAAACCATTGATAAAATGGCTACATACTCCATTCTTATCAATAGAAATGGAAATTATTTTTACTTAAATTTTACACGCTGCACCTTTAAAATCACCATTTTGTAAAAAAATAAAATAAATGAAAGTAAAGTGTTTTACTGCTAACCCCAGTAAAGATAGTGCTTCTGAGGTTTTCATCTTATTTCTTCATCTAAATCAGACTCCTGATTTGCCTGAGCCTGTTGCCATCACCACACCAGCCCTGCTCCTCCTGACAGCTCCATGGGCTGGGCACATGAAGCGTACACGGAGTCACGTGACGCGTCTTTGTAGGAGCGACGCTTCATAAGTGTGAAAACACAGAGGAAGAGGCAGGAGACGGTGAAGCAGCAGAAGCAGCAGCAGCAGCAGCACCCGCACCCGGAGACTGGTCCACGGACGGAGCGGGAGCGCGCCCCAAACACCCAGCACGCGCCTTCGGACACCTGCAAAACTTAACAGTGAACCCTAACTACTCATTATGGCAACACTGGTTTTAATTTAACAAACTCACACACTCGCACACACACACACACTCACACATTTGCTGGGTGTGTTGTCTGTGTGAGATCTGGTGCCATGATGCGCCTCTGACTTGGAATAACGCGCGGCGTTAAAGGGCGATTCTGCGCGCTTTGGAAAATTATGTAAGGTAAAGAAACTGTTTTTTTTACGCTTGGAATTTTTCATCATAGGCTTTTATATGTGGTTTGAATTAGTGCGCTAGAACAATCATGTAGTTTTACCTGCATAGAAGTGTTTTAATTCTTTCAATTGTGCGCATTTTTGTGGCTTTTCCCTCTAGATTCAATGGGGATTCATTTGTAAAAGAATTCAAAGGCGTTTTCCAGTAGTTATGAGGCTCCACGGCTACTGTCTGTACTCTATATTGTAGGAAATCGGGTTCTTTTTGTATCAGTGTGTCAGTTTGCGCAGGTGCTCAAAGGAATTTCAATTCCATTTCCAGCCGCATGCTTCCTGCTTCTTTGAGGGTTTTTTTTTGTCTGAATGATGAATAATTTCATGTATTGATGAGTAGAGGGAGAGTACTACAGTATTTATGAGCACTCTGACTCCAGAGCAGCAGACATGGTTCATGTCCAGTCCATGAACCAAGTGGAAAATGTAGAAAATCAAATTTTAGCTGCTGCCGACTGTGTATTTTGCAGTTCAAAATATCTGCATTGGAAATTTCAGCTTCAGAGAATGGACTTGATTTTTGCACATCTGCCAGTGTTGGACAGAAAAGCAGGGGATCAGTATTTTCCGATGCAAAGAAACGTCTGAAATGTGTTTTCATTCATTCGTAGGTTGCCCTCTGTGGTAGAACCTCAGTCGCAGCCATGAAGTCTGTGCTGGATGGTGTTGCAGACACCACCTTCCGGACTATCACATCTGGGCTACAGTATCTGGGCTCAAACGACGCCAACTACGACAACCCCGCCAACGATGTAGACTTCAAGGGCAGCCTCTCCCTGCAGAAGCCCTTATCGGCTTTCCGCAGCAACTCCTTCCCCAACAAGGTCCCTGCGGACGAGGAGCTGATCTTCAAGGGCCTCCCGTTCTTCCCCACCAACGCCACCGACTTGTTCGGCAACCGGACCACGTTCCGAGATGAGACGGAGACCATCCAGTGTGGTGAGAACTTCATGGACATGGAGTGTTTCATGATCTTGACCCCCAGCCAGCAGCTGGCTGTGGCGGTGATGTCTCTGACCCTGGGGACCTTCACGGTGCTGGAGAACCTGGTGGTGCTCTGCGTCATCCTGCAGTCCCGCAGCCTCCGCTGCCGGCCGTCCTACCACTTCATCGGCAGCCTGGCCGTGGCCGACCTGCTGGGCAGCGTCATCTTCGTCTACAGCTTCCTAGACTTCCACGTCTTCCACCGGAAGGACAGCCCCAACGTGTTCCTCTTCAAGCTGGGCGGAGTCACGGCGTCGTTCACGGCGTCCGTGGGGAGCCTCTTCCTCACGGCTATAGACCGTTACATCTCCATCCACCGGCCTCTCGCCTACAGGCGCATTGTGACACGGACCAAGGCCGTGATCGCCTTCTGTATGATGTGGACTATCTCCATCGTCATCGCAGTGCTACCTCTGCTGGGCTGGAACTGTAAACGCCTCAACTCCATTTGCTCAGACATCTTCCCTCTCATTGATGAGAACTACCTGCTGTTCTGGATCGGCGTGACCAGCGTCCTGGTCCTTTTCATCATCTACGCCTACATCTACATCCTGTGGAAGGCGCACCACCACGCCGTGCGCATGCTGAGCCGGACCTCGCAGAAGAGCCTGGTGGTTTACTCGGCCGACGGGACTAAAGTGCAGACCACTCGTCCCGAGCAGACGCGCATGGACATCCGCCTGGCCAAGACCCTGGTGCTCATCCTGGTGGTGCTAGTCATCTGTTGGGGGCCCGTGCTCGCCATCATGGTCTACGACCTCTTCTGGCGGATGGACGATGACATCAAGACGGTGTTTGCGTTCTGCAGCATGCTCTGCCTGCTCAACTCCACCGTCAACCCCATCATCTACGCCCTGAGGAGCAAGGACCTGCGGCACGCCTTCCTCAGCTCCTGCCACGCCTGCAGGGGCAGCGCGCAGCAGCTGGACAATAGCCTGGAGTCGGACTGCCAGAACCGGAACATCTCCGCCAACAGGGCGGCGGAGAGCTGCGTAAAGACCACTGTGAAAATAGCCAAAGTTACAATGTCCGTGTCCACCGAGACCTCGGCAGAGGCTGTTTAATGGGGCGCACAAGTCCCTGAACAATCCGATGCAGAGGGTCGAGAGAGAGAGACACAAAAGTATTGATTCGCATCTTCACATAGACGCTTTAGTGGTCATTATTACGTTCATGTCCGTGCGCGAGTACATAATGTGCCAAAGTGCCAAATGGTATGGAAGAGTTCGCAGGAAGGACCATTTGAAAGGATTAACCTGAGTCTGCTGTTGACCATAAGACTTCATGAGATCCAGTGAGCGGAGGGCATATTATATTTTTGTACCGTGAATTCAGGTTTTGAAAACAATGTATCTTCATTAATGGGATAAGGGGCTACTGACATTTTCCATTACGATAGAGCTGTTTAACTGTGTCATCTGTCAAGAAAACAAACCCCGGCGCCTCGACTTTCTCACAGGCTCCGTGTACGTGTTGAAAAAGAAAAAAAGATAGTGGTCGAACATTTTTGTACTTCTGACAACACTCGACGCTGAGTGGCAGAGAAAAAAATTCTGAATAATGAATTAACCAACCGCCATTGCAGCCATCACCGATGGGTTCACAGCTCTCAGATGTGTGAAAGCTCACACGGCCTTTTTCCATTTTCTTTCCTCGCTAGCTGTTCGACCTGTTGCGGTGACGTGTCTCTGTTCCGATGTAAACCCGATGACTGTACAGTGTTTTCTTGCAGAAAAAAAAACAACAACAACAAGAGTTTGAATCCGCTCCACAGCTGAGATCAAGCTTTTGAGCACAAACCTACAACACATTACAATTCATTTGGCAGACGCTTCTATCCAAAGCAACATGCATGGATAAAGAGGCTTGGGAATTGAACCCATGACCTCATGCATTCAAAGGATGCATGCTCTTACCAGAGGGCTTACACCCACCCCACTTTCATTCTGACTGAGCCGGACTTGGACACAGTGTGCTGGACACGACTGTGACAGAGCCCGTGTGGTTCTCTGACCATAGCTGCTCCCATCAGATGTAGGATTTAGCTGGATTAGCCTTCGTGTGTGTGTGTTGTGTGTGTGTGTATGTGTGTGTGTGTGTGTGTGTGTTTGGATATATCTCCAAACCCCAAGCCTTTTATGGATCATTGCAGTGCGTTTGTTTTAGTGCTACTGTTGCAGCGGGACCTCAGAAGCAGCCCGTGCACAGGCCTGTAGTGAAGTACTAGTTTTGACGTAACTAAAAAAAAAATAAAGTCTGCCGTTAACTTTTCTTATCTTAACAAAGACACAAGGGTGTTTTCAGTGGCCGAGTGGAAGTCCGTCGGTGTGCGTGTGAGAATCAAGAACTGACCTTACAAAAGAAGTTGATTTTTTAACTCTCTGATGATGATGATGGTGATGATGATGTATTTATCTTATAAAAAAAAAAGGAAACTCACAGCACAATTGTTCTGTAGGCATTTATCTCGGTGTAAAGTTTATCCAGACAGCTGTTAATCAGTATGCTTCGCTGCCTCTTGTATTATTGAAGTATTGAAGATCAAAATGTCAAAATGTCAAGTGGCTTCTGTACAGTGCCGGCAACATGAGGAATCTATGACTTAAAAAACAAAAAAAGAATAAAAAATCACAGTCAGTCGAGTGTTTTTAGTATCGCTGTTATCAAACTTTTGAATAAAGTTACAGCTGGTTGTCATTTCGCTCGTTTTGATTGTGTGATGATGATGATGATGATCATGATGATGATGATATGATGATGATGATGATGATGATGATGATGATAATGGGAAACAGGAGTTGGATGCAAGGGACAAGCCCTGCAGCCACGACACCATGGATGATGTTTTACTGCCCCCTGGTGGTGGATTTACCACAGTCGATATTGGCTGGAACTGTTGGAGAGAACAGTTCCAGCTCTGTCATTATGAGTGTGATAACTTCATTTAAACCCCAGTGTGACAGAGTGGGAGTGAGCGGCTGCATCCTGTGATAGCAACATCTGCTCGGATCTTTTCATCTCTGGGCTCCGAGGGATCAGGAAATTACAACATCTGCTCGTGCAGATGTCAACAGGATTTTAGTCCATTTATCCAGCCGATAGATCCAGAGTCAGGTTTAAGACGGACTGTGATTACAGCTGAATACAACACCTGTGTAAATAATCTGGGGCCAAACTGATTAACGGGGAAATTAATCAGCAGCAGCGGATCGTGATCGTTGAGCTTTGGAGGTTTTTCAAGAAATGGAGGCCTGACCGTAATGAAATGAGTACAAATTATTACGAGAAGTTACAATAATCAAGGGGCAAACGTCCTCCGAGTTCAACGTAACGGCAACGATCAAATTTGGAAATCTATGCACTAGTGACTGAAGAACTGCTGCTTTACAACAAGTATCCATGTGTGATGTCACCAATCCTGTAGTTGTCTTTGTTTACAAAGCAACTTAACGACTGTTGTCAGGGAGGTGTCTCAGACTTGTATACTGTCCAGTGTGTGAGGGTCTGTGTCATCTCAGTTAACTCAGTGTCTATATTGTATAGTAACACTACTGCCAAATGTATGGCATGCAGTGACATCTAGTGGTGAAGTTGCATGTTACAGGTGTGGTGCAGATGGTGGGACCTTTCACTCAAAACTATCAAAGGCCCTGAGATGCTTTACAAAAGAGACACAGGAACTAAGGTGTGCCATGACGGCGAACGATACGATCGGTGAACACAGGATTCTTTTATCCTTTCATCTCTGGATTATATGCCCGATGTAACGACGTGAACAGTTTCATGAAAATCTCATATTTCGATTACAGGCTGATGCTGATTTATGAAGACTTACCGAGATGGTCATCGAATATCTGCTCTTAGTAAAATACTTAGCAGATGTGTAAATACTCATTCACACTATGTTGTACTGTACAAATTGTACATAAATTTGTAATGGGAACTTTTCTTTAGTTTATTTACCTTTGAATTTAAAGGTAAATTGAAACTACGAGGTGATTTCAAGGAAACCAAAGAAGAAAATACTCCGGTTTTGTCTACAACCCAGGAATCGCTGAGCTATCACTAATGTCAGCTAGCATTAGCATTACACATCCAGGCCCAGACGACTGGCTGATTTAGCATCT
>JAFBJT010108332.1:118979-137105 GCA_016785325.1 Chascanopsetta lugubris
CTCCCCCCCCCCCCCCCCCCCCCCCCCCCCCCCCCCCCCCCGCTGGTGCAGAGCAGACCTCATGTTCAGTTTTCATCAAACTGACCGACTGACCTCAGAGTTCAGAGAAGTGGAAAAAGCTGACGTGACGTGTTTTTTCCGTGGCCTGGTATGGAATCGGTGACGCTGGAATGCGTTATCTCATCTCTCGGGGGGGGGGGGCGCTCGGGGGGTGGGGGGTGTCCTCGAATTTGAGACACCGAGTCTTTCGGTTCATTGTTGGGCTGAAAATACAACAGACCGGATTGAAGTGGTTGGTCTCCATCAGCTGTTGCTCCCTGCGGAGAGTTGACTCAGGGTTCGGGTCCGTCGCTTCTGTCCAAGTGCTTTGTTGTTTGGTTCTTGTGGAGCCGCCTCGTTCGGCCCAGATGTTCATGAATGAGCGGAACTGAAAACAAACTTCAACTGTTAAACTGGGAAACATGCTGAGGTCTTCCTCCTGATTGGGCGCTGGTCTGTCGGGAGGGGTGGGGGGGGGTGGGGGGGATAAGTGGCGTCTGCCTGGGTGCGGCTTAATGAACAAAATGGCTGCAGAGAAGAAGAAGAAGAAGAAGAAGCCGAGTTGTTTGGGGGCTCAGGGGACGGAGGGTGGGCTGTGATTGGGTGCAGCAGGTGTGGGGCCGGCTGGGCGAGCGGGTGTGAGGGGGGATGGGCCCCTCACTTTATTAGGAGCTCTGCCACATCAGCCCCCCCTGCAGGAACGATGCAGACTTACGCTCCTCAGCTCTCCTCTCCGACGATGTTGTGTAATTGTCATGTGACAGACTCGGGACGTGTAAATCTGTCAACGTGTCTTTTGCACATATCTCAGAATAAGATGTGGGACCCGCGAGGTTTGCGTTGTGATACGAGTTCTTACTTTGAGTGATTTGGATGGAAAACTGATTTCGACAGAGGTTCAAAACGTCTCAAATGTAATAATGTGAAAAGCAAACCTTTTTTTAAAAGTCTGAACTTTGTTATATAATCGATGCAAAGAGGTCGTAAACATGTTTGTTGTGATTCTGATGAATAGGTTTATTGATAACGCTAAAAAAGACAAATTAGTCTGAGGGTCATAGAGATCTATGGCTGTTTTTGGAAAAAAGTATATTTATGTTGGTCAATATTTGCAAAATAATTTAGCTCAGACTTTTCTACTTTTGTTCATTCAAAATCATATTGAATTGATATTTATTTTGAGTATTTTCATTCATTTATTTATTTTTGTCTTCATTTGAATGATTTTGTATCAATAATAATAAATACATTTTAATCTGTAAGTGTTGCACAGAGCAAGTATTTATAAGAGCAAGTCTTTGGCTGAAAAAAAAGAAAATACAAAAAGAAAATCTGATTGTAGCAAAGTGACTTTCTCCGTCCTTTGACCTAAATGATTATATTTAAATATTTAATCGAACATATCGGTGAGGTCTTCATAATAAAGTCGAACCTTCCTGTGACATTTACTCATGAACCGTAAACTCCTGTCGCAGTTTAATCATTGAACATGTTCAAGATCAATAAACATTCACCGAGCTGCTCCACATTCTCACAGCAGCAGCTCTTAAAGAGTCCGATCGTCTGCAGAGATCATTCGCACATTTCTCTCCTAATCGGATCGTTCACTTCGGTCTCGACTGACTCCGCCCACAGACCACAGGTGAATGAAGCCTCATGTCTGTAGCCCCTCCCAGCGGGTGATATCCTGTCTGTATCTGGGGCAGAATAAATCTCACTCACATTAAAGCCCAGTAGACTCCATTTTGCAGTCTTTGTGAATAACAGGATGAAAAGCCTCCAACAGGAAGTCTCCGCCTCTAGACTTTGCTCAGACGCTGACAAACGGCAGCAGATAAAGCCGTGTCTCACCTTTAGAGGAGGTACAGGAGGAAGCCCACACATTGATGTAAAGTCGGAGCCGAACGGCTCGAATCCACCTCCTGTTTTTCACTCTGACTCCAGGTGAACCAGGAAAAACCCGACCACAACACTTTTGAACACTCGGCCGATTTAATCAGCGTTCAGAACCTTTGGAGCAGTCGCTCGTTCTGAGCGTGGAGTCCTATTGTTCACAGACTCTTGAAGTGCACACACACACACACACACACACACACACACACACGCTTCCTAGTGATGGTGTCAAAAGGCTTAATAGACTTGAAAATATTATCATAAGTCGGGTAATGATGCATTTTTAATAATAATACTTTATACTAATGTTTTTGTTGTTGTTATTTCTATATATCCATTGGTATTTTTAATTTGACTATTATATTGTTGTTATTTTGATTTGGATATTCTTTAGATATTCTTTCACTCTCGAATAATCGTTTACTTGAAATGAATCGACAGATTAATACATTTACAAAAACATTCGTCGCGCCTCCGACATTCACCACCAAAGGAATTCCTGGGTGAAGTAAAGGCGGAGGTGTCGCCCCCACAGGTCGATGCTGGATGGGGGGGGGGGGGGGGGGCAGACGGGGGGGGGGGGGGGGGGGGAGAGTCCACTGAGCGCCCGGACTCGAGTCCCGGAGGCCTCTGACCCGTCTGGACCCGAGGGCTGAGTGAGCTCAGTGCAGCGCTGAGAGCAGAGGCTCGATGAAACATTTGTGCGTGACTCTCGCCGCCTGTGTTGTTTTTGTTTATATTTAGTTTTTCCTATTGGAGGAAGTGTGTCTGCACTCGAACCGCTCCGCACAAACCCCCCACGACAGAATGCACCGATCGAAAGACTCCAAACTCTGCTCGGCTGGAATCTGAATTCTAGGCGTCTGCCTTCGGTGTCTTGGCTTCATGCGCTTTAAAATACATTTGTTTGAGACTTGTTTTGGTGTAGCCATGCTGGGTCGACTGACTCCGCCTCCTAGATTTCCAGTATTTCTGTGCCAAACCCAGTTTAGGTCATAAAGCCACACCGTCACAGTTGACCAAAGTTATTCCTGTCTGCTAAATGTCCCTTTCCCTCGGCAGAGTGGACCGAACATTTGGACATCGGCTTCTTTATCTGAAATCTGTCTGTCTGAGCTACTGTACTTCCTCTGGAGCTCTGGTTCCTGTCAACTGTGTGTGTGTGTGTGTGTGGGGGGGGGGGTCTGTCTTCCACAGTGTGACCATACAAAGTCAGGATTCAATAGTTTACTCACGTTACTCTAAATATTCATCCCTGCTCATCACAAAGACATGCAGACCACAGTTCCTGCCTGACCATGATATTATTACACCCGGCTGCCGAGTCCAGGTTTCAGAATGGCTCCGATTCCAACAGGGGCCTCAACAGTCGTCCGCTTTAATCCAATATAATCTACTATTGGTAGAGTTGGTGACTAAAGTGGAATTTGCAAACTATGACAGACTCTTCTGCTGTGGCGGCATTAAATGTGTAGTCATGCAACATGAGATGAGACCAGAGTAAATTTTAACAAAAGAAATGCTCCAAATGCGGAAAACTAGCCTTTTTTTGTCTTTATCCAATCATTCAAAGGAGTTACTGAGAGATTAATCAATTAACTCCTTCACTAAGCAAAATGGATCCACAGCGGTCCAATAAGAACACAGCGTCCCACGCACATTCTTCGTAAACACAATCAATATTTAGACGGCCACAAAGTACCGGCACAAAGCTGTTTTACAAAGTTATCTTGCTCTCGGATCTGCGGCAGAAATGCCAGGACCTCCGCCCAAAACTCATTATGTGGCACTCAGGCACCGGAGACCCCCGGACCCTCGTTAATCTGCCGGCTCACTGCAGTTTGCAGGATGAGCCCTTGAGCAAGTACACAAAGCTGGAATGTTGGGGAGGAGCCGCAGAGATCAAGTAGAAAAGTCCCTTCACTTCTTTTTTTATTTTAATGAATCATCTTGTTGGACATTTGTTTTTTTTTATAAAGCAGAACAAGTGTTTCCACCCGCCGCCCGGAGCCGGACCTTTAACCGCCCTGTGCTTTCGGACAGGCCAGTTGGTCGTATGTCGCTGACCCACTTCCTGTTTTCTTCGTCCGCCGCTCACTTCAGTATAAAAGCCTTCACTCTGCCGCTCTGAGGAAACCGAACTCCAGGCGCTCGCTGAACCTCGTTGAACAGGAAGTGGTTGTTGTGAGGCCTGTGCTCTCTAACCCACTGTGCAGCCCACCCAACACCATCCCACCGAGCACCGACACAAAACCACTGCTTTCACCTCTGCAGCATGAAATTAAAGGTGCAGCGTGCAGGACTTTTTTTGTCACTTCCACCTGTAGATAAAAACTATGTGCTGGCACTTTCCCCCCCAAAATGAGCCCTTTAATGTGTATTTACATCAGGAGGGGGTCCTCTCTGTGGGGGCTGCCATGTTTTCAGACTGAAGCTGAGCTTCATTGGCAACTGAGGGCAACCCAAGTTTCTCCTGCGCGCTCAAAGGGGAAGGGTGAGGAGAAGGATCCGTCACCCATAGATGTCACCAAATCTCACACACTGCACCTTTAAACCTAAAAGCGTCACCTCCTGCAGGAAGAGGCTGTTTTCTCCCACAGCCGTCGACTCTGCCAGATTCCCCCCGAGCCGCTCATGAGTTCCTCAGATTAAGAACTGGGCAGCGAGTCAAGGAAGCGTGTCACTGCAGCTCAGGGGAACGGCAGTGTTCGCAAAGGGGGGGGGGGCATGAAATGGCCCTGACCTAATATGGGAACACGCCCGTTCACACCAACACGCCCACGTTCCCTCTTCCCTGCCACAGAACCGCGGTGTTTTTTTGTTTGTTTTGTTTTTTCTCGACTCAAAGCTCGGGTAGGTGTTTCCCGGCGGGCGTCCGACAGCAGCCGTCTTCCTCCGCGGCTCGTTCTGTCTCGGCTCGTTGAGGTGAAGATCTATTGCCCCCTTCCTGGTTAAAGGGCTTCAGGGTGAAACCAAAGCTGCCCCTGCTGCTCCCTTCCTCTCGTCGCACGTTTTTAGCGCCGGACTCGCCGCCGCGCTGATGTCAGACTCGGGACGGACGGGTTCGGACTCTCTGCGCCGTCCTCGCGGCGCGGTGAGAGAGGGGGAGGAGCCAGCACCTGGGCGTTCGACTGGCCGCGCCGCTGCCCAGTTATGGATGATGACACGCCCCCCTCGGTGATACTGAGGTGGTGGTGATGGCCCACACAGGTGATGATGAGCTCCAGCTCCACTCCAAAGAGAGGGGTCGACACTGGAAGCAATAACGACGGTGTTAAAGGTGCAGTGTGTAGAGCTTTGGCTGCGAGTTCATCAAACTGATGCTTCTTTGAATATTAAAGGTGCTTTTCGAAACGATCTGTCTGTTTGTTTATATTCACTTTACTTTCTCAAACACTCAGAGTCTCACTCAGTCAGACCGTCTGCAGTTGAGTGTCGGTGTCAGGACTTGTTCATACGTTTGTTTCATCTCTTATTATTCTTCTTCTTATTATTATTATTATGATGAACTGTTATTATTTGTGTTTGCAGATGGATTTGCGGCTGCTGTTGATAGCATCTTTATCAGCCGTCCTCTGTAGCAGCTGGGCACAGCAAGGTGAGAACACACCGTCAGTTAGACTTTTTTTAACCAGTTAAAGGGGCAGTGTGTACGATTTTTATCACTTCTTACGAAACAGTCATTTTCATGAATTTGTAATGACTTAGATGTTTCATTTCTTTCCCCATGAGCCTTAAATGAGGCCATTAATGTATTTTTACGTGAGGAGCGGCTTCTCTCTATGGGGGCCGCCATGTTTTCACAGTAGCCCAGAGTGGACACACTGAACACCTCATGAGTTTGAATGATTATGGAAGAGTCTTACACACTGCACCTTTAATTCTCTTCTTCTTCAAAGGGAGTTGTGTGTATGTGTTTTGTTGTTTTGCCTGCTTGTTGGTTTGAGAGGTTTTAAAGGCACAGCGACCTACAACTTATTCTCTTAAGTCTTCAAATGTTCGACTTCCAACATTCCTCTTTGATTCTGAGGATCCAGTCTTTACGGGATGATGTCATCTGTTGGTGAGCAGCCGCGAGCTTTTCTCACTGTGACATTAAACTGGATGGGGTTTTTGTTTTGCGGGGGTGGGGGAGGAGGGGGGGGGGCAAAGCTGGTTCGAGTTACTGATCTAATGGACATTCTTTGAGTTTTCTGTCATCGTGTCTTGATGGAAACTTGTGCTGTGTGTTTTCAGAGGGGAGTATCTGCATCAAAGCAAACGCTCAGTCATGCGGGGAATGTATCCAGGTCGCCGAGACGTGCGGCTGGTGCTCGGACGAGGTGAGTTCGAATCCCTGAAGCCGACACCCAACTATTTGATCTCTTGAAGGAGAAAATCTCGGTCAGATCTCTGAACAGCGCGAGTTTCATCTGTCACTTAGTGGGTCAAACTAATGCTGCTTTATAACACCATTATTTCACAACTGTAAAATGTAATTGGATTTCAGCGACGGAGACTTTTGTCCCTTGTTCAGTTCAGATAGCAAGAATTCATTTCAGAATTCCTAGGATTAAAAAAAAAACTTGGTTAAATCTGAAAAAACTGGCATTTGTTTTTGTTTTTTTCCTTAATTGTTGTTCAAAGTCCAAAGTCACTAACGTACCATACGTGTACAGCACTTCCCCTCAGACTTACAGCTAATGTTTCCCAGTGGTCACTCGAGGTACTGCAACAACAGTCGTTCCCATACAGCACAACCGTAAGTTAGACGCCCGTAAAACTCTTTGCAGAGGACACCGACAGACAATTATTGGTCTTTTTATTCTATATTTTCAATTGAAAGAATTTTGATGAATTCAAAAATCTGTATGAAAAAATGTCCAAAGCAGAAAAGAAAATGGCTGCAAGAACAATTACAATAACATCTCCCTAAACTCGGTGTGCGAACGTCACATTATCTTATGTACATTATTTACTCTCCATGATAAACATGTTAACATGAGAACAACTTGTCCTTCAGTGTCTGTGGTTTTCAAACGGATCTTATCTGACGTCTTCTGTACGTTTGTTAGAGAGAGAGAGAGAGAGAGAGAGAGAGAGAGTGTCTTTGTGAATCATGTGGTTTTGAAAGAATTGGGTCAAAGAATCATTTGAGTTTTGACTGAGTTCATTGTCTCTGGTTCTCCACCTCGATGTCTTGTGGGACGTCATGTGCATCCGATCTATATTCTTAGTCCGGCCTCGCTCCGTTGTCCTGAAGAACTCACTGTTTGTGTCCCATGAAACACTCCTGAAGTGAAGTGACACCCAGGATTAAGACGCTCCTCAGAATCATGGTGGATTGAGTCCGAATTTCAGTCAATGGGATGTAAAGACGTCCACTTCCTGTTGCTTGACTCGGTGGCTGCATCTCGTCAACTTGTCTCTTCATGTCTGATGCACAAACACAAATTCCACAGCGGCTGAGTCTGCACATTCTCCACAGGAGGACACTCATTACCATACACTCCTGCGTGTGGAGAAGTTTGAGGGAACACAAACTTTTCCATATCCTTAAAATACGATATTAAAGAAGCTTTAGGCAACTTTCCTAAAATGTTTTTTGGCAGTGAAGTAATGTGCAGTCATCGTTCTGTAACAGTCAGTATGAGCAACCACAGCGCTCTGAAGCTCCACAAAAGATGCTTTTATTTTGAAATGCTTTTGTGTCCTGTGTGTGTGTGTGTGTGTGAGGATGAAGCCCAGTCAAGCCCCACTCCGTCCGCCAGCCTCTGTTCACAGCGCCTCGCTTTCTTAGCCTTCAAAATAAAAGTCCCACTTAAGAAACTGGTTACAGTCCAAAAACCCACTTTGAATCATTCTCCTAACTTTTGCTCTCCGCCAGACTTTCCTCACTGTGGGCGAGTCCAAGTCGGCGCGCTGCGACGACCTGAAGTCGCTGAAGAAGAGAAACTGCGACGACAAGAAGATCGAGAACCCTCGGGGGAAAATCGTCATCGACAAGAACGATCCCGTCACCAACCGCAAGAAGGACGACAAGGCGGAGAAGCTGAAGCCCGAGCAGATCACTCAGATCCAGCCCCAGAAACTCACGCTGACGCTCCGATCCGGTAAATACACAGCAACACGCGCCCCGACCACAGGCGCTCGCTAAAGATGGACGTAGCGTCCGTGACGTCACCCGTTGGTTTCAGCGGAGTGGGTTTGTGGCAAACTGTGGGCGTGTCCCTCGTCGGCCATCTTGTCGAATCCCAACTCCTCCTCCTGGTTCCCGGCTCACTCAAAAATGGGCAAAGCGGCGGAGCTGACACGGAGCCGTGGGTCGCGGTGCGTAGCAGGTTGGCTCGGGCGCCAGTCAAGAGTTAATTATGCGTATTTTCAAACATCAATCAAATCAAACTAAGCGAGTTTGAAAAAAGGTTCACCCCCGTCCTGTCGTCACGGTAACACGTGAGACTGAATGAGACCAAAACTGAAGTTTGTACCAGACTTTAAACGCGTTTCATTCAAGGTGGGTGTCTATGGGGATCCCAGCCCCCAGTGGTCACCCCGCGAACTGCAAGTTTCTTCACTTCCTGTTGCGCTCCGGCGGTTGGCGCTCGGTCCGAACACAGCTAACTGTCACCTCCCGCACCTGCAGGTGAGCCCCAGACGTTCCAGCTGAAGTTCAAGCGTGCGGAGGATTACCCCATCGACCTGTACTACCTCATGGACCTGTCCTTCTCCATGAAGGACGATCTGGAGAACGTCAAGAACCTCGGGACCGACCTGATGAGGGAGATGCAGGAGATCACCTCGGATTTCAGGATTGGTGAGAGAACCCCCCCCCCACTCTCTCTGAAAGAGATTTTAAAGGTGCAGTGTGTAAGGTTTGGTGACATCTAGAGGGGATGTGGCGTGTTGTATTCATCACCTCACCCTTAAAACTAAAGAACATCCACTCTGGGCTACTGTAAAAACATGGCAGCCCCCGTAGAGAGGACCCGCTCCTCAGGTAATATACATTAATGGGCTCATTTAAAGGTAATTGGGAAAAGTAATATATTTTGGTGATTAATGTCAGTTTGTAATTATTTTTAAATATTTCTTTAGAAGTGGCAGAAATGGCCACTTCATTTGAACCACTGCTCCTTTAAATCGTTGAAGAAAGAGGAAAAAAAGAGATGAATGTCTGCCCTCCTGTTCGTCTCGAAGGTTTCGGCTCCTTCGTGGAGAAGACGGTGATGCCGTACATCAGCACCACGCCGGCCCGGCTCATCAACCCCTGCACGGGGAACCAGAACTGCACCAGCCCCTTCAGCTACAAGAACGTCCTGAAGCTCACCAACAACGGGGACGAGTTCAACCGCCTGGTGTCTCAGCAGCAGATCTCCGGGAACCTGGACTCTCCGGAGGGGGGCTTCGACGCCATCATGCAGGTGGCGGTGTGCGAGGTAAGAGCGGGGCGCGCCCATCCCGTCGGAGGCCGTCCCTCTGCCACGCTGTTGCCACGGTAACACGCCTCTCGCCTCGCTCTCCTCAGGAGCACATCGGCTGGAGGAACGTGACCCGTCTGCTGGTGTTTTCCACCGACGCTGGTTTCCACTTCGCCGGAGACGGAAAACTGGGCGGCATCGTTCTCCCCAACGACGGGAGGTGTCACCTGGAGAACAACATGTACACCATGAGCCACTACTACGTACGTTAGCATTCCAACATGTCACCTGTGCAGCCAGAGGCCACGCCCACTAAGGCTCGAAGTTTAACCTCGACTCCTCGTAGATTTCTATTGGAAGGAAGCAAATATAAAAACAATGATACTGATACTTTTATTATTGTATCATTACCTGAGAGTAGTATGATATATATATATATATATATATTTAGATTTATATACTTTTACTTATGTGTTTTTCTGCTATTCTTTTTTGGCTTCTGCCGTTGATCTGTGTACCATCATGTTTTATTTCTGATGTTGTGTAAAAGTGAATGTTCCTTTAAGGGATGAATCAAGGCGCATCTACCTTATCTTATCTTTATCTTTAATGTTATTTCTGTTGTTTCCCTCAGGATTATCCCTCCATCGCTCATCTGGTCCAAAAGCTGAGTGACCACAACATCCAGACCATCTTTGCCGTCACTGAAGAATTCCAGCCTGTTTACAAGGTAAACACTGTTTTCTTTAACAACATACTTCCCCCGGACATTTCCTTATGTTGTGTGTACGTTTAATATTTGATATTTGTTTTATTTCGTTAATATGTTTGTATGATAAATGGCTGTAATTACGCTCATTTTGAGAGAGTCAGCGGTTTGTTTTTGGGATGTTCGAGGAGTAACCTGCCAATAAACGGCCCGGTCGGAGCCACAAACCAGAACGCTCGTGTGACTTGTCTCTCCACTGTGCACCTCTCTATAACACCAACTAACACAACGCAGAGTCCGGGGTGTAGGGAGGCTCCTGCATGGGTTGGGTTACATCTTTGGTGCCGTGACCCGGATTTGTGATGCTTCGAGACTGAAGAGGAAGCGACGCGGACGGCGAGGCAGACGGCGACCCCCCCCACCACACCGTGGCATTACGCGGCGTCATCGGCTGACGGGTGTGTTGAACCAAATAACTACTGCCCCTACAACAGTGTTACCTGGACATTCACCGTTCTGGAAATATCCTTTGAAAGTGGAAGTGAATCTTATTCTGTTGTGGTTAAGGTGAGGACTTTCCATAATATTTAAAAAACAACAACAACAACAACACTTCTACTGCTTGTACAATGCTATATTCTGTGTGAAATATCTGCATATTGATAATTTGCGATTAGTGTGAAGCAAGAGTTGCTGGTTTATCTCATTCACATCCTCTCTGCTAAAGATAGAGTTGTTTAGTAACGATTTAATTTTGATTTTTGAAGTTTACTGTGTTTTTTAGTTCATGAGGATATAGTTTTTGTTTGTTGGTTACATTTTACCAAAGACAACAGTCATACACATCTGCACCCAAGCACGTTGCAAGTTCTTTACACACACACACATACATTATATTACACAGTGAAGATGATGAGTGACTTTGCAGACTGCCCATTGAAGCAGGGTCCCTCGCCAGTAACAGCAGGCCCCCAGCTCACCCCGGGCCTGTAACAGGCTACGACTATGATACTCCAAAGAGAACATAGGCTCGCTTCTTTAATGACGGGACAATGGCTGGCCCCAGCACGGTGAACCAGCCGTCATCAGTAAGGTCGAAGCTAACCACCCAGTTCCCCAGGTTCGCTAACCAGCAGCCACAGTACTACGCCCCGAGGAGGCAGCTCGCTGACTCAGGACTAGGCTCACAGCAGACCTCGCCGCCCCCAATGCTGACACCATATACTGACCCTCGGGTCGCACCAGCTCATGTGCTTGCAGTACCAACTCATGGAACCCCAGTACAGCCACCCCCTCGCATTGTTGAAATTGGCCCCACCTCAAGGCAAACTGACCAGGCAAGTCAGGCGGATCACAATCGTCTTGGTTCAACTCCCCCAGTGTTTCAGCCAGCCGTGTCGATAACCATGCCCTCTCCCCACATCAGTGCCCATAGGCTCTCTGCCCCACTGTCACCACGGATCATCCTGTGTCTCAACTCTTCAGAGCCGCAAATTGTGTAATTTGCGGCTCTGAAGAGCAGCCCCTTGAGCAGCCCACCGTGAATCACCCAGTCACCTTCCCTTATCCTTATCCAGGTCTGCACCAGCTATGCACATTCCACACCTGCCCTCCGAGCTCCAGGGCCAAGGTCCCCAACACCACCCCCAATGAACATGTTAAGCCCCCTGCAGCTGAGCAGACCCTCCAAGGTTTAGAGCATGGACCGGCCTCTCAGTGGCATAAAATGCCCCAAGCTGTCGTCCACGACTCTCAAGCTCCCAGGTACTCATCAGCCATCGGTCCCAACACAGCTCCATCTAACACTCTGAATATGACCCAGCACTCTGCCAAGAGGAACAAATGGCCAAGTTGACCCACCTGGAGTCGAGAGTTGCTGCTCCGCCCTCTGCCCCCCCCCCCCCCCCCTCCCCCCCCCCCCCCCCCCCACCCACCCCCCCCCCCCCCCCCCGCCAAGAGTTCAGCCACCTCCTGGAGCTACAACCCAGACTTCAGTGGTCACCTGCTACCAGTGTGGGAAGCAAGGACATATAGCCAGGGTTTGCAGAGCAGTGTTCTCAGATCCCACTCAGGCATGGGTCCCGCAACCTCAGCCTACAACTCCGGCAGAGGGTAACGTACACCACCCAGCTCAGCCTTTAAACGGCTAGAGCCCATGGTAGCAGGGGCAACTATGGGTGAGCATAAAGTCCCCCACGTCAGGTGAACGGAACTGGTGACAGAAAAGAGGGCACTCCCTTAGTGGGCCCCAGGAACGAAGGGGAGGTGGAAGTCAATGGAATGGAGTGCAAGGCACTCATCGACTCTGGCTCTCAGATAACCAGTATTACTCACCGATTCTGGCGCAACCACCCCATCCTTCAGAAACAAAAGCTACAGCCCTCTCAAGTACACATAGAAGGTGCAGAGTGTGACCTACCATGGTGTACTGCGCATTAATTTGAAAGTGTTGGGGACAGAGTTCAAGAATGTGCCAGCTTTTGTAGTCAGTACTCAGAGTACCGCACCTCTGTCCCTCTGCTCGTGGGAACTAACGTCCTTCGTGCCTCCAGGAGCCACCTCCAAGCAACCTATGGCCAGCAGTTCTTTCACCAGGTCAAAGAGGCTCATCCGGAGTGGTACACTTCTCTACTAGAGATTGGGAGCGCAGAATGTCACAATATGGAAGACGTGGTGGGTCCTGTTGTATACACTGGCCGTAAAGTGTGCATTCCAGTGGGAAAAGAAATGGACTTGATCTGTTAAATAAAGGCTGGTCCACAAAAAAAGACTTATACTGCCCTCCCGGAAGGACACCCTGCCATGAATCTCCCGCCTGAACTCTTAGTCGCCAGAGTCCTCGCCAATGTCGAGGGAAGATGTGCCCCTGTTAGAGTAATGAACCTATCCCAGCATGCTATTGCCATCAAGCCACACACACGTCTGGCCAGAGCTTCCCTGGTGGAAGGTATTGTGGACTTTTCTGAGAAAAAACAGGGCGCGAATCATGCTGGTGGGGGCAGAGAGACCTGTCTGAGTTTGGACCAAGTGGTTGCAAGTTGTGAGGTGGACTTAAGTGAAGCAGCTGTTGAGAATGAGCATCAGCGTTCTCTCCTTAAAGACCTTGTGGAGAGAAATGTGGGCATGTTTTCTCAGCATCCCACAGACTATGGCCACACAAAGACAGTGCAACATGAAATCCCCCTGGTCGACTCTGAGCCGTTTCGCCTCCCTTACCGCAAGATTCCCCCATCGCAGTGGCAGGATGTGAGAAAGTTGCTGATAGAGATGGAGGTAGCAGGAGTCATCAGGCCCAGCAAGAGACGCGTTTCCGCTGCCCAGAATAGAGGAGGCCTTGGAAGCGTTGGGACAGGCAAAGTATTTCTCTACACTTGACCTTACATCTAGGTACTGGCAAGTGGAGGTGGCAGAGCAGGACAAACACAAAACGGCGTTTAGCACACCTATGGGGCTTTTTGAAGCAAATCGAATGCCTTTCGGACTGCAGAATGCTCCCTCCACCTTTCAGAGACTCATGACCTGCTGCTTCGGGGATCTAAACTTCACCCACCTCCTGATATATCTCGATGACCTCATCATTTTCTCCAGAACCTTTGATGAGCACCTGGAGAGACTGCAGCTAGTGTTCGATCGGCTGCGGGAGCATGGTTTAAAGTTAAATCCTTCCAAATGCCAGCTTGTGAGAAAGGAGGTGCGATATTTGGGTCACTTGGTGTCCGCTGAGGGGACCCAGACAGACCCAGAAAAGATCAGCAAGGTTAAGGACTGGGTGAGGCCCACAAATTGCAAAGAAGTGTTACATTTCCTTGGATTCGCAAGATATTACAGGAGATATGTGAGCAGATACTCTGCCCTAGCCGCCCCCTTGTACCGTCTCACTTCTGGTGACCCCAGGAGGAATAAGAGAGGGCTAAAGAGAAACATGGTGCCTGACCAACCCTTTGTGTGGACCGATGAATGTGAGAAGGCGTTCCAGACCCTGAAAGAAAAGCTGACGACCGCACCAGTGCTGTGCTATCCTGATTATAGCTTACCGTTTGTCCTTCAGACTGATGCCTCCAGGGAGGGACTCGGCGCTGTCTTGGTGCAGGTCCAGGGTGGGGCTGAGAGAGTCATAGCCTTCGCGAGCAGAGGTCTGAGCCCAGTGGAAACGAGGTATCCTGCCCACAAACTGGAGTTCCTCGCTCTGAAATGGGCAGTGACGGAAACATTTTATGACCACCTCTATGGGCGTAGATTCTTAGTCCAGACAGACAATAACCCTCTCAAGTATGTCATGTCCTCTGCAAAGCTGGATGCCACCGGCCAGCGGTGGGTGTCTCAGCTGTCTGCGTTTGATTTCGACATTCAGTATTGGAGAGGACAGAATAATGCAAACGCGGATGCTCTTTCTTGTATGTCTTACCAGGAGGTGACCCGTGTCCTGCAGACATGCCCTCAGCAGGTAAGATCTAGTGAGCGGGGGGATAGTGTAGGGCAGTCCACACAGGAATCTGAAAGCCTCACGGGCCAGAGCGCGTTGGCGTCCAGGGACTTTGAATCTGATCCCCCTAGAGTCTAGGGGGATCAGATTCAAGGTCCCTCTAGGGCCTAGACCAACGGAGCCCTACAGGGAGGTGGGGATGGAATCACTGCCTGCCATGACAAAACAAGAGATTCGCGCAGAGCATAAGGCAGATCCTGTCATTGACCCTGTTTTACATTATAAGAGTCTGAACCAGAAACCATGCCGCAGTGAGAGGATCCATGGTGGTGGGCTTGTGTGCCTTCTCTTAAAAGAGTGGAGGAGGTTAGTGGTAAGGGATGACATCATGTATCGCCGTATCCGAGATAGAAGGGGAGAAGTGGAGCAGCTGGTGTTGCCAGGGAAACTGTGTGTATCAGTGAAGACTGCTCTTCACAATGACTCAGGGCACCTAGGGTTTGAGAGGATGCTGCACATGATAAGGGAGAGATTTTACTGGCCACGGATGTTTCAGGAAGTCAAGACTTGGTGTGAGAAATGTGAGAGGTGCTGCCTTCGAAAACCTCTAACAGCAGGTGTCAGGGCTCCCCTGGTCAGCATTCACAGCAGTGCCCCTATGGAGCTCGTATGTGTAGACTTTTTGTGCATGGAGAAATCAAAGGGTGGCATAGAAAATGTCCTCATTGTCACCGACCATTTCTCACGCTACGCACAGGCGTACCCCACTAAAGATCAGAAAGCCAGCACGGTAGCTAAGGTGTTGTGGAGAAAGTTTTTGTGCCGATTTGGTTTCCCTGCAAAATTGCATGCCGACCAAGGTCGCAATTTTGAAAGTGCTATTGTGAAGGAGCTGTGCAAGTGTACTGGCATCACTAAGACCCACACAACCCCCTATCACCCCCAGGGTAATGGGATGACCGAAAGGTTTAACCGCACACTCATGAATATGTTGGGGATGTTGGAGCCCCACCCGAAGCCCAGATGGCATGAGTATGTGGATGCAATGACACACGCCTACAACTGCACACGCCATGATTCGACGGGATACACACCGTACTACCTGATGTTCGGCAGGCATCCCAGGCTTCCTGTTGACTTGGTTTTTGGGCTGCCAGCCACTAACGAGCCGTGTGGATATAATAAATATGTCCAGACGCTTCATGACTCCCTGTCTCAGGCCTACGCACAGGCTAATGAGACCTCTCGCCAAGCCAAGGGGCATCAGAAAAAATACTATGACCAAAAAGCAAAGAGTCAAGGTTTCAGCCCAGGTGACGGAGTCCTTGTTAAGGTGTGTCATGTGGAGGGACGGCACAAATTAGGGGACAAGTGGGAATCACGTCCATCCATCGTGGTGAAAAAGCAGCCCAACGTACCGGTGTACGTGGTGCGAGCAGAAAATGATGACGTGGAGAGGGTGGTCCACCGCAATCTGCTTACACAGTGTATGTTTCTTCCGGTTGATCAGACCGGTTGAGGAGACAAGGGAGGAGATGGAGCCAGACGAACAGCTGGACTGGGAGAAGGAGGATAAAGAGGACATTGGGGTGCAGGCTGGTGATGTGGTCAGTGAGGAGGATGAGTCAGAGGCAACAGAGGTCAGGGAGGTAGATAACCTGGAGGAAAAGGTGCAGGAAGCTTTACCAGAGGCGACAAATGAACCGTTTGATGACGCAGGTTTGGAGGAAGCGATCGCAGAGGCAGGCGAAGGGAGTGAGGAATGTGAGGAAAATGAACCCGCCAAGAAATCGACGCCCCCCAAAGAGATTGTCTTATGAGGCACGAGTTGAGGAAGCAGAGGAGGATCGGAAGAAGATAGAGAGGGGATGGTAGCTGTGGCAGAAGGCCAAAGTAAGAAGGGCAGCAGGACACATGTAAAATCTCACAGTTAGTGCCCCCACCCTAATAGGGGACGTACATGCACATTTTCTCGTTACACGTTCTCAACACACAACACAACACTTCATTCCACACAACCATTTATTCATCACATGTTTATCTCGTGATTATGTTCGCATTGTCCCTGGTTAAGATGTGATTTGTGTTTTATCTCGTTTCATCTGATGACTGGGACGCCATCTATTAAAGAAGGGGTGGATGTAGGAAGGTGACTTGAAGACACCACAAGTTGTCGCCACTGGGCAAGACAGGGTTTTTAGCATATAGGTTTTCGAATGGTATGTCCCGTTACGGACACCGTAGTTCCGGGTTAGGAAAAACTTGTTTGTAGGTTTTTGGAAGTTGTACGCCGGCTCAGGGTTTTTTGTTACGTTAATATGTTTGTATGGTAAATGGCTGTACATACGCTCATTTTGAGAGAGTCAGCAGTTTGTCTTTGGGATGTTCACGGAGTAACCTGCCAATAAACGGCCCTGTCGGAGCCACAAACCAGAACACTCGTGCGACTTGTCTCGCCGCGCGCGGGCATCGCGTATTGTAGTCCTTAACTCCTCTTATCGTTTCCCATTCACTCTCTATGGTAGTTCTTCGCACTACGGGTGTCGTACTACATTTGGCCACTAACGGGATTTGGGGGACGCTGTTTCCCCGTTTCACTCTCTTATCCTGTCCCATTCATTCTCTGTGGTAGATCTTACCACTTCGGGTGTTGTATTCTTTTTTACTTTAATTCCTTTTTTTCACCTTTCTGGGGCTCTTTTAAAAGGAACATGGCTCAGGAGTGAGTGAAAGCAGGAAGAGGAGGACAGTGCATGATTATATTTCACATTTTATCCACAACTTTTACTTTCATCAGTCAAATGCAAGTCAGACTCATTACTTTACACTGTAGATCAGCACTTTTCATGCTTTAAAAGAGTTTGAGAGCCTTTTCTGAGCATTGAAAAGTTGTTTCTCTGTTTGTTTACAATGCTGGCTGAGGTCAGTATATCAAGTTACATGTGTACTTATATGTGGCTGACTGTATTTACTGTATTCTGACTTTTTAATGCCCTTTTTAAAGATTTACACCATTGTATGACATCATTATGAGTTCATTTTAATATCTTACTTAATATCATAACACACACACACACACACACGCACACACATATAGACACAGACACACATAGACACACACAGACACACATAGACACGTACATATATGTACATATATATATATACACAGACACACATAGACACACCCATACACACTTAGACACACACACACACACACACACAAAGACACACGGATGCACATATAAACACACACAGACACACATATAGACACTTTCAGATACACAACTACAGAATCACTCAGATACACACAGACACAGACACACATATAAACACACACAGATGCACATATAAACACATATAGACACACACATAGACACACTCAAACACACATATAAACACACATACTGTAGATACACGCATAGACACACTCAGACATATATATAAAGGACACACAAAGACACACAATATATGAAACACAGACGTATATAGACAAACACAAAGACACACACAGACACATACAAAGACAGAGAGACACACCTATAGACACACACACACACACACACACACGTAGACCCACACATACAGACACACATATAGAAGCCCACATACACACACAAAAATGAAAATATACTATTTCATACACACAAACACACACACACACAAAA